>JACCID010000407.1:0-77160 GCA_018906775.1 Sycophila sp. Sp_5
GTTATAAACTGTTATTACAGTCTAAAATCCGACCTTTATCAACAGTTATAAATAGATTGAAACTTTTTTTAAAAATTGAAATAAATAAATATATACTATTATTAATTATTATTTGATAGATATTATTTCCGCCTAGGAATATACAAAATGTAAGTTGATTGACTGGAATAGACCGCAATTTGGCATTTCATTTATGCCTAAAGTATAATTTTTAGTTGGTCCAGTCCAAATGATTTAAAAATAAAAAAAAAATATTAAAATTATATGCAATTAAAAGTTTCTAATCATTTTATATGACTTTAAAGTAAATAACTATTAAAATTATCTGATATTATAAGTTTCTAATCGTTTTTTTAAAATATCCAATCAAAAATATCAAATCAACCGACCGAGCGTTAGCGAGGGAGGAAACACTGCTAGTAAATAGTAATAATTCGATGCAAAATATACTTTTATAACAAAAAAGTGTACTTTTATGTTGGATTTCGTTCACTTTTTACATTTCCTCACACTTATTTACATGTTATTGTGAATAATGATATTTGATAGCATTTACTTACATTATTTTGCATAAATTTACATTTGATTATTTTTTAACGGAAAAACTAAATTTAAGAAATGTTTTATAATTTCTTACATTTTTTTATAATGTCATACGTCTAGTTATATGATCTTACATTAAGTAACATTTTCGTACGCCTTTACTACCTTTTTTACGTTTAATAACTTAATGTTATACTTTTTTACGTTATTTTAACATTTATTTTTAAAAAGAATAATTTATTATTAAACAAGAGACATAAGTAATGGTTTGTTCGACTTAATTAAATTTAAAACGATTTATTTAAATTAAATTAATAAACAGACTTTGGTAAAACTAATTTATAAATAATTATGCTTATTTAAATAATACAAAATAACCGACGCTTTAGCGAAACCGTGGAGATGCCCCTCGGACAATCAGGGAAGTTAAGCAACTTTCGGCGTAGTCACTACTTGGATGGGTGACCACTGAAAGTAGTTGACACTTCCTTCGATTGCTTAGGTGTTTTATAATCTATACATGGAAATAAAACACAATTAGAAAAAAAATAAATTATACAAAACGTATCATTCGTGTGTTTCTGATACTCTTCGATATTAAACAAAAAGGTTTGTTAACTGTTCAATAAGTTTATCATTTTATAGAAAAGATTAGCAAGCTTACAGTTAATACTGTATCTGTTGTATCTTGTAGTATATTATCCACACTGCCATCCTGTACACTCGTTTCTGTACTAATATTAATCTTATAACTACAATCATCAATATCTGTTGTGCCATTACTATCATTGTTTAGTCTATTTTTTTTCACTGACTTATTTGTAATAGTTACATTGTTAATATTCTTATCGTTGTCACATTTTGCTGCAGTCTATAATTTAAAATATTAGCATGTTTTTAAATTTATTATATTGTCGTTGAGAAAAGAAAAATATTAGTAAAAACACCCGTATGAAAAAAAGCTCTGGAGAATTTCTGCACAACTTATGCATAGATTTCCACAAATTCTGCAGAAAATCTGCATACAATTTTTCTGTAGGATTTCTACAGATTTTCTCTGCAAAAATTATGCAGAAATTTCAAGAGAAAAAGTTTTATGCATATCTTCTGCAGAATTTATGGAAATCTATGCATAAGTTCTGCATAATTTATATATAATTTAGGCATACTTTATGCATAATTTATATATAATTTATGCATACTTTATGCATAATTTATGCAGATTTTTTTCGTAAGGGCAGCTAATTGAAATAAAATTTTGACAGACAATTAAAATGGAAACGTTAATCTCAATTCTACTATTTACTATGAATGTAATATTAAGAACGATAGAAATCTATTAAAAACGATTGAAAGTAATGAAACAAATTAAAATGAATAAAAAATACCTTTTCTTTATTACTAGCATCATTTTCATACTTGGTGGATGGTCCACCTTCTTCTATGTCACTCACATCAACTTTATTTACACTAATAATACTGTAAAGCTGCTCTTCTTACATACTTAACATTTTTGCAAATGTCTTAACATCTTTTTTATTATTTACTGAAAGACTGCTCTTTGATTTTCTGATGGCTACCCGCGCAAAAATTTATTTTGTGGGCTACATATTGCCAAATGTATAAGCCATATATTGCACATTATAATGCCCATATGTGGCAAAATATATAAGCAATATATTGCGGTATTTCAGCTGCCAAACTTCGCACATGTATGGCCCATATATGGCATATGCAAACCATATAAAAATAATAATTAGAATATTCACATAATTATAAAAAATATTTAATTATTAAAAATATAATATTTTACAAATAATTAAAATAAGTTATAATTTATTTTGATAATTTTATTTATTTAAGTCTCTAATAATACAATATTGATTAAATGCTGATTTTAACAGACTCATATCGACAAAATTAAATAAAAATGTAATAAATATATCTGTAGCTTAATAGTTCGCACCTCCAACTATCTCCTCGGATTGCGAAGTGTCCCAATCATCAAATTAACAGATGTGGAAAATTGCGATGGTGTTAGCTTGACGGTGCAATTATTTTTAACGAATACTGCAAAATAACATAACATAACTTGAACCTTGTGTGTGGGTGTAGCCTTCTGCTATAGAAACCTCGATATTATTTTCATATTCACTGCATCTTATCTAATGAAAAAAATCCAAAATAGAAAATAATTAAGATACAGTGAATTGTAACTAATATTTAGATTATGAAGTAAATGTAATCATGACTTACAGGTTGTGAATTTTCCATGTCTGATTGGTTAGCAATTACTTGTTTTTGCAACATTTTGATAATATTACCTTTGTTCTTAAGAATTACCTTCTTTTCTTTATTGTTGGCTTTTTTTTCTAGAATAGGAGCTTGAAACTTTTCATATTCTTCATTGCTAATAATTTCTCCGTCTTTCGTTACTGCATATGCATCTAATAAATCCTTATCGTCTGTAAAATCATAAAGTTTAATTAATACACTGAGAAAAAAAAAGGAGAATCTCCTTAAAAAAAGGAGATTCTTCTAAAACTGGAAAGGAAATTCTCCTTTTTCAAAAAAAAGGAGAAACTCCTTAACGAAAAAGGAGAAACTCCTTAACGAAAAAGGAGAAACTCCTAAACAAAAAAGGAGATTTTCCTTTTTTATTATAAAGAAAATGGCCCTTTTTAGGAGTTTCTCCTCAGGATAAAACACCGAAAATGCCTAAAAGATCAATTTTCTTTTTTGTTTACGAGTTTCTCCTTTTTCGTTTAGGAGTTTCTCCTTTTTCGTTAAGGAGTTTCTCCTTTTTCGTTAAGAAGTTTCTCCTTTTTCGTTAAGGAGTTTCTCCTTTTTTTTTGAAAAAGGAGAATTTCCTTTCCAGTTTTAGGAGAATCTCCTTTTTTTAAGGAGATTCTCCTTTTTTTTTCTCAGTGTAGTAACATATAAATAAATTATGTTATAAATATATTACAATTAATTTATATTTACCTGATATCATTTTTATAACCGCTTTAAATTTTTTTTTTCCAAATTTTACTAACGTTCCGTCACCCTCATTTAGCGAATCAAGCAAATCCTCGCGATTAACTATGCTAGTTTTTTTCCCACGACTCCACTGAACTAATGCAAACATTTTTAGTTAAAAAAAGTAATCAAGTTTTTTATAATTATTATGTTATAATTATTATTATTATTATTATTATTATTATTATTATTATTATTATTATTACATTTCTTTACGTTTTAAAATTCTCGCTAGGGCGAAAGAATTCTCAAAGCATTAATACGGCGTTTTCTCAAATAATACATGCAAGTTTAAGAAAAGGTTGTAACATTATTCTCTGCAAGTTTGTTTAAAGTGAAATAATATTGCAAAGAAATCTTCCTGAAATGTCACAGCAATCATTACGTAAATATTCCATGGGACATTGCAGTACCCTTTCGTGGTAATTTTGTATGGAAAATTTTTACAAGGTTTCCGTAAGATTTTCCAAATGGATTAAAAACACAGAAAAATACTTTCGGAAGAATCTTGTATAATCAATATCAAATTCTTACGCGAAAGAATTCTCAACGGGTTAATATGCGATTGTATGAAATATTAAAAGAAAGTTTGCGTTGAGATTGCGGCAATATTTTTTGCAATGTATTTAGTTGCCTATAAATAATCCTTTAGGTTATCTTTTTGCAAGGTTTTTGCAATTAATTTAGAAAACTTTTCTTAAAGGTGTTTGGTAGCTTTTATAAATGTTAATGCAAGCTTTATGCAAGATTTTATTGAAATCTTTTAGTGAAACTTTTTTAAAAATCTTTCATGCTATGTGGGTTATATAAAAACCGTTATTAACGTAAAATAACCGATTAAAACCGATAAAATCGGAAAAATGCTCGATAACAAGCGAATATATCCGATAGTATATCCGATTAAGATTCTATATGTTGAAACTGATTATCTTTTTTTTAATCGATTTTATTCGGATATTAACAATATTCACAATATTCCTGTGACGTGGCCGTCAATGGAGCACGTGAGTGAACACGGCGCTGAACAGCGCCGCGCTTAAAATTGAGAGTTGCGAACGAGTAGAGTGAGGAGCAGCCCAGAGTTCGAGCGAGGTCCAGGCTTCGGTCCCGGGGACCCTCGGCCTGAGGTCTGAGTTAGCCGTAGACTAAATCGCGGAAAAACGAACGCGTGAATTTTTTTTTGTGGCGCGGTTGGCCGCTCGACGCGATGAACGCGAAAAAGAGTTGAACGGCCGTGTTACATTCCATTAAATTCGATTGAAACCGATTAAATAGTTAGGTAATGGCGGATAAAGATTCCATATTGAAATTGTTTATTTTTGTTTAATCCGGCATTTTTTGTAGGGCATTTATTCATAATTAGTAGTACGTACAGTACAATTAATGCAGTAATTGTATACAGATGTTGAAGCAGCTTATTTTTTAATACGATTGCAGTTGAAAGTAGTTTGTAATACTGACATTTTAAAACCGATTTTATATCACCATAATATAAACATATGCAGGTCGATATAAAATGAAACATTTCAAAGTGTCGTATTAAGATTGATTCATTTATTCGTAAGTTGTAGTACCATATAGAATCCGATTAATCCAGTGCAGAAATGTGGAATTTAATTGAAATCGATTGAAACTCATTCTCCTTGCAGAATCTATTATACTGAGCTTTTACCTTTAAATTGATTGAAATAGCTTCTGTTTAAAACCAATTTAAATTGACTACAAGATCATTAAGAATCTTCCTTATTAAAGGCGAATTAAAGGCGATTATAAAAAAGGAGATAATTTAACTTTATAAACTATACCATAAAAATCCATTCAAAAATACGTATGATTCTACCGATATGTAATAATTATTTTTTCATTCAATTCGATTAAATGAATAGTTCATTAAAATTTATTTAAATCGATCGAAAAATAATTTAAAATATTTATATTGCAATCGATTACACGTCACGAATCATTTCTGCATATTTGAAGCAATAAAAGATCATTTAATAATAATTCTAATAGGTCGCATTCAGATCGATTTATTTTCATGTTCATTGAAACACATATATTCTGATTGATACATAATCGCAATTTTTTCCATTCAAATGAATTAAATCCCATATTCATTGGATTCTTTTCAAATCGATTAAAATATAATATTAATTGATATACTACAACTGATTAATTTCGAAAAAAGGGAGATAATTGAACTTTACAAACGATATTATTAAAATCGATTCGGAATTATTTTACATTCAATTCGATTTAATGAATTGTTCATTAAAATTTATATGAATCGATCAAAAGTAATGCAAATATTTGTAGTACAATCGATTACATGTGATGAATCATTTCTGCATATTCAATTCGATAGAAGATCATTAAATAATAATTTTGATGAATCGCATTCAGATCGATTTATTTTCATGTTCATTGAAAACACATACGTTCCGATTGAGACATAATCGCAATTTTTTCTATTCAAATGAATTAAATCTAATATTCATTGGATTCTTTTCAAATCGTTAGAAATAAAATATAAATTTTTATTATTAAAAACAATTGAATTTCGTAAACATTAAAACCGATACAATTATTATTGAAGTCCAATCGAAATAATAACATTTAAAGTTTATTTATTGAAGTTGCTATAGAAATAAATTGAAACCGATTAAATATAATACGCTTATTTCATATTGAAATTAATTTAGATTAAAAACTATTTAAGTCGATTGCCTTTTAATCGACCAATTTTAAGCAGTCTATTCAACTTATTCATCCCGAAATCGATTAAAAATAAATTGATTTCTATCGACTTCAACAGACCTTTTTCAGCAGGGCAGTTACGTATGATGATGATTGCAGCACCAAAATAGGTAGCCTTCAAACTTATATTCATGTGACGATGTGTGACTGTAAGAAAATTTATTAATGTTCTGGTGCAACTTACGCATTTATAAAGAAATTTGTAACAACGAACCCTTTTCGTGTAAATATAAGCAACAGTACATTAAATTTTATTCATCACTGTTTATTGAATACAATTGAAAAGTGTTTGTTTTCACCTCGAAGAAATGAGTTATATATGTGAACTTGTTAATTTGTCAGAATCTGAATAAAGAAAAAAATCTCATTGTCATTAAAACGATTTATGTAACTATTTCATTAGTATTTAAATACTCAAGGATATTTAATTTTGTAATATTGAAAATACAAATACATTGGAAACATAATGGATAATATTAAAAAGGTTTAAGAATAATTAAATAAAAAATGCGCCTTAGCGTACTTAAGCCAATGTATTGGAAACATGTGTCCAATATTCTCCAAATATATTGCGAATATCAGTATGCCATGTATTCCCAATATATCGCCCATTATTTAGATTTTTACGCGGGTTGGTCCTAAGATTATTCTTTGCGAAACTCCAGGATTTATTATATTATATTCGCTTTCTTTATTACCTATTCGTAACTTCTATTTTCTATTAGATAATAAATAGCTTTCAATTAATTTATGTGAGTTTCCTTAAAACCATAAGCGTACAATCTATCTAGTAGTATCGAGGGATCTACAGTATCGAAGGCATTTGCTAGATATAAAAATGTGACTGCTGTTGGAGTACTTTTATCTAAATTTTCATATATCATTTTTGTAATGCAGCTTAAAGCATCTTTGGTCCCTTTAGCTTTTATGAAACCAAATTGTTTTTCACTTAATATATTATTTTTCCTTATAAAATCTATAATTCTACTATATAACATTTTTTCAAAGATTTAACTATATATGAAATTAGGGATATTGGTCTGTAATAGCCGACTTTTGATTTTTCTCTTGCCTTGAAAATAAGTACCATTTCTTTAAGAGCGTCAGGTCAAGTCGATTTCTCAATGCATTTATTAAATATATGTGCCAATGTTTCTGCTAAATAGATAGATATTTCTTTTAGTGTTTTAGTATTGATATTGTCAATTCCCCCATTTTTTATTATTAGCATTTTAATGTAATATATAATATGTGTTACTACACAGCTCAAAATCTTTTTGTAAACTAGTTTTTACTCTAATTTAAGAGAAGATATGCACGATAAGGTTTCAATAAGAAGTTCCAATGCTAATTAATTTCAAAATGTTCAACAATTATAATAGTTAAAATATTTAACGCCAATATGTAAATATTAACTGATATTCATAATTTTTAATACATAAATTTATTTTTTATTTTTTTCATATTTGGAACACAGACTTGTTCCCTTAAACATTTTTTTACAAATAATAATTTTTGCTTTATTTAAGCGACTTAGTGACGAAATAAAAATATCAGAAATATTGATTTTTTTTTGTTTAAATTTAGGCTTAAAGTTAATCTAGTTAATAACAGTAACCGCAAATATAAAATGACACACATGGAAAATTGGTACATGTAACAGGATTAGAAAGGGTGAAAGGCGTTGTAGAGAAATATATAAGGGGAGGCTGATTTTAGAGGGTTGCGGACAAGTGGACCGAATAATATAGCGTGGTGAAGGGACTTATTTCAACATTGTGAGCTTTAATACAAAGCAGCACAGGGGATTACATTGAATTCGTAATTCTATCATTAACGCTTCAATTGACCGTGACATGACGTGCACGATTTCAGAATCTGTGAAAGAGCGCAAAATTTACTCTGCCCGCTAGTACAAATATACGCACGCAACTGTACATACTGCTTCGTATTGCATTTATACTCGAAACATTTTTAAACATTTATTCTGTTTAAGCAAATAAAAAACATTTAAAAAAAACATATATATATATATTTTCAATCAATCAATCAGTATAATCTAACATGAAAAGAACCATAAATTTAAGTACCAACTTTAAGCTTAGTCTCACCTGAATTTCTATACCGAAAAAAAAGTAGTTCTTTAAAAACCGTTTTGCAAAATCAGTAAAATTAACTTATCTTCAAGTAAGAATAACGGTTTATTTGAAAAGCTAAAATTACTTTGTAGAAAAGTAGAACCTTTCTTTTTTAAATGTGGAATATACTTCGAAGTAGAATGAAAAAAAAGTAGAATCTCCTTTTTTAAAAGAAAGTAGAAGCTAAGCAATTTTAACTTTTCCCACCGTAAAGTAGATCTTACTACTCTATACATAAAAACAGATTTGGTAGTTCTGTAAAGCCGATTCTACTGTAAGTTCACAAAGTTCAATTAACTTTATTTTTCATAGTTAAATCTACTGTGTAAAAAGTAGAAGTTTTTGTTTTTTTTTGTGTAGTAGCGTAAATTTTTTTAAATAGATAAACATTTTTTGAAGGTTAAAACATCGACTATCTTAAATAATAAGTAAAAAAAACATTATTTTATTGAATATTTAAGTTACACTCACAAAAATTTATTCTAATTGTTAAAAGAATCCACTAAATCATAAAAATCGCGAAAATTATGTTCGGCATCCCCTTAAGGGGATGCCAATTTTAATTTCCGTGCTCTACTATACCGACAATTCTTTATATTCTCTGCTGTAATTGAAAAATAAGTCGGTATTTTCAGCTATAGGAATTGAAAGCAGCGAAAAAAGAAGTCTACACCCATTCTACGAATTATAAATAATGTTTTGATGCAATCAGAAATGCAATTAAGAAAGCCGATTCAAAATTATTGGAAAGATCAAATTTGCCTTAGATGCTAGCAGACAATATAGAGAATTATTGGTATAGTAGAGCACGGAAATTCAGATAATAGGCATCCCCTTAAGATATCTATCAACTTTTTCAATAAGAAAAAACATTTTCTTACTCTACAGTCTTCTGGAATCAGATCTCCTATAATAAGTGGTAAATGTAACATGAAGGTAAGCATATCTGAAGCGTATAAATTAATGCCGTTTTTCATAAATGATTGTGGAATTTTAACGAGGCTTATCACTTTGATATGATCCATAATGAAATTTATTAATTCTTTTGTTCAACAAATACTATGAAATTATTTTTTTTAATTAGATAATTAATTAATTGTGCTGAAGTATATCGACAAATGCCTAGCAAAATATCATGCATTAAATCGCATGAAATATTTTCGGTAACATGAAAACTCAGCAATTGTTGAAAATGCAATCATATTTTATACCAGTTAATGAAACGTTATTTACAAGTATGTCTTTTTCATAGTTTACTCTATTTCTTAAACGTTCTTTATCCATCACAATATCATTTTCAATAGAATTAAGATTAGTTTTACATAATCTACATGGATAATTAAACCTAAAACATTCCGATCAACCCAATGCACCATTGACTCGTAAATTATCTCCTACAAATAATGCAAAACAAAGTAAATTTGATGTTTCTCTCCTTCGACATTTATCTCTATTCCATCTGTCTCTAACTTCCGTAATTGGTCGAATAGATGTTCAAACACAACATTATAACCTTGGCTCACTTGATCGAAGTATTAAACAAATATGCAATAAATATCGAAGATAATTTGGATAAATACATTTGAGGAAAGCAAGGTATTGTATAATAGACGGCTGCAATTATATTAATGCCTTTAGTGGGACCTAAAGGGTTATCTACTTCAATATTATTTTCGTAAAATATTAAGGGAATAATGAACTTAGCAGGAAATTTTTCTTTTATACTTTTCCATAACTTACTGTGCAAAAATTCTCTATTAATCGAGGACTGCAGTTTCCGTTATTATAATATTATCCCTTTAATTGTTTAAAAAAGCATAAAAATTTCTTGGCATTTTCAAAAACTTCCCGCGTAAAAATCGAAACAATGGGCAATGTATGGGCAATATATTGGCTATTACGATTGCCAATATATTGGCGAAACATTGGTTATAAATTTCCCACTATATCGAGGAACGTTCGGCAAATGCACACTATACAATATAATTCCCATACCTTGCCAATAGTTCATATTGTAATTATTTATTTTTACGTCGGCAATCTATTGGCAAAGTTTATATATCGCTTGACCATTAGCTAGATTTTATCCCGTACTTTTTTTCTATTGATTATGCCCGCATAAAAAAAAATTCATAAAAGAAAAAATTTTTACTTCTATCTGGATTCGATCCCACGCACTTCTGCTTTCTAGGCTAACGTTTAGCCAACTGAGCTATTTAATTGTTTTTTTTTTTAAATAATTAGATACAGGTTAAAACATTAGAATTATTAGACCTAACCTTCCAAATTTCGTTATATTTGGAATTTAGTCACTTAATCAAAATTTCACAAAAATTTTCGAAATTAAATTAATTATTTATTGACTATTGACTATCGACTATAGCGGTAGTATAGCTAATGTATTAAAAAAACTTTCTAAATAGTTATTGTTTTATAAGTTATTACTACATAAATACAATGTTCGATAATGTTGGAACATCCAAATATTAAAACTAATAAATAATGTTATTCGCGTATTGATTATTTCGGATTCCTCAATGTCGCAATTATCAGTGTTGTTGTGAACTGAAAAGAAGGTATTGAAAGAGCTGTAAAATCTGTAAAAAATACTGTGAAGATCATGAGAATAATCTTGCAAATAAATTCAGTACATTTCTATATTGAAAAGCTGAGTGAATTCTTTTTTAAAATGGAAGTAAGTAATAAATTTTATATGATAACATACATTCTACAGCATCCATAATGTCTCGCGGTACAGCAGCTGTTCGTTTGGATCGTCCTCCGGCACACATTGTTTTTAAATTGTCAGCGCCAACTAATACTTTTAATAATTTTCGTGTGATCTCCTTTGGTGAATTGAAATACCTCTCCAAGTGAGTCGCCTTGACTTCACTGATTTAAATATTATAAACTCTACAAAGTTGAATTTTACCAGGACCTCGTTGACGGCAACTTTTTTAAGGGTCTTTATTCTGTAAAATAATATATAAATTATTATATCCTAATTAAATATAATTTAAAGAATTAAAAACTGCATTATAATTTTCTTCTCTCTCTTCTCTCTTTTCCCGCTCTCTCCCTTACCCCTCTCCTTCTTGTGTTGCTGTCTTTCCTCTCTTTCGCACTGCGCTCTTTCTTCTTCTCCATGCTCGTCTTCTCTGACTAGCTGCTCATCTTCCTCTCGAAGTTGCTGCTCTTCTATCTCTCGAACTATCTGCTTATCTTCCTCTCTGCCGGTTTTCTCTTTCTCTCGCTGCTCGTTCTTCTCTCTTTGTTTTTTCTCTCGTTGCTCATTTTCTTCCCTCTCTTGTTCCTCTCTTTCCGCAGCTGTATCTTCATCTGAACTTTTCAAATTGATCTGATTTCCTTTCTGAAAATATTTATTGAAGGTGCAGTGCTCGCCGAATTGTCTAAATTATATATTTGTATATATACTTACTTTGATTTGTTTCGAATAATTCCGCTAGTAGATGGTTCGTTTAAATAATCGAAGTTCCCTTGAGACATAGCTAATTTTACATTAGCTCTTTTCGTAGCCTCATTTTTTTTTTTATTTCAGGCTTCATCGTCATAGCAACTGCTTTACTAGTTTTGTTTAATACTTCACCTTTAGCACTTATCCATAAATTTCTCAGATAGTTACGATCATCTGTATACAGACGGCAAAAAGAGTTTCAAAAGTACTCTTTTTGAATTCATGAATGGAAGCGGAAGTTCTTTAAAGTAATTGAAATCATTCACAAAAGTATTCTTTTTATATTTGATACGAGTTCTCACTATGTCCGCTATTTTGCTTAGAATGAGTTCATTAAGTACTCTTAAAGAGTTCACACTGTAATATAAGATAATATAAATTATTTCAAAAGCTGAAAAAGAATTCCTTAAGAGTTCATGAAGAGCTCCTTATGAATATTTAATCAATATGTTAAAAAGGGATCCCAAAAGAACACTTTAAATTCAAGTTTTTGGAATACCAATTATTATCAGTTCCAAATCAGTCCCAAAAGTATTCTTATTGCATCTTTTAGTAATTATTGTTAGATCAGCTCTTGAGCTTGTAAACAGCTCGTTAAATACACTTAAAGAATTCCTACTGCGTACGTACTAAAAAAACTTATTTCAAAAGCTGAAAATTAATTCTTTAAGAGTTCATAGAGAGCTATTTATGAATGGGCAATCGCAACGTAAAAAAGAATTAAAAAAGAGCTAATTTAAACTTACGATTTCTAACATTATTTTTGCGATAACTCAAATCAGTCCCAAAAGTATTCTTATTGCGCTTTTTAGTAATTACTATTAGATCAGCTCTTGAACTTATGAAGAGCTCGTTCAGTATACTAAAAGAATTCCTACTGCGTACGTGTTAAAATATTTAACTTATGTTTTTTTTTTATTTCGCTGATTTACATTTACTTATATATACATATTTCGCATACATACACATTAATTTACAAATTAAATATAACATTATCGCAGAAAAAATTTCTTCGCTGACGTGGGATCAAACCCTCGCCCTCCGGATTACGAGGCAGACGCTCTACCCATTACGCTACGCAACGCATGCAAGAAATCTTTTTTTTATCCATATAGCCGATAGATTCATAATATAAACATTATTATTATTGCTATTACATAATTAGTTATAAAGTTAACTCAATATAATTTTATATTGATGGGATTTATCAATTATCAATTATTTTGTTAGCCATTCTATTTAAATTTAGCGCCACTTGTTCTGTTAACATGCGTAGTAACAACTAGAGTCAGAATACATTAAATCATGTACCTGTTATAAATACTCTCATTTGTACACACTTCCTTCTTCTTGCTCCGACCTTCAAAGTAATTACATGGAAAGGACTGTTGATTCCAAGAAGCAACCATTAAATCTACTTTAATCAAGTCCTAGCGCTCTCTTTATTTCTACCTCAGCTTCCTAGATTTCATCAGGTTATGGGCCCAGGTGTTTTTTCTCAAGAATTAGAGGTAGTTCAGTGGTGTTCTGTACAAGTGCTCCACTGCTGCAAACACAGAGCGACCGTAAAAGAAAATAAAAGGAGGACTCAGCCAACGCTTCAGAGTCAAGGTCAGTGGTGCTGTCGAAAATGGCGAGTAGTAATCTGATCCCCAGTTTTAGCTTAATTACTAAACTCGCAGGCAGAGAAAATTATCGTTCATGGGCAGTAGCCATGAGAGCGTATCTCGAAATCGAGGATTTGTGGGATACGGTAGAAGCACCTCCGAACGGAACTTTGAGCACAGACAGCAAGAAGCTGGCTAAAGCGCGAGGCCGCATGGTGCTCGCTGTAGAACCGAAAGTTTATCCTTATTTAGAAAATGCACCCACGCCGCAGAAAGTATGGGAAGAGCTTGCCAAGACCTACGACGACAAGGGACTAGCCAGAAAAGTGAACCTGCTACAGGAGGCAACGACGACCAAGCTGGAAAATTGTCGGACAATGGAGGATTACGTGTCCAAAATCATTTCGGCAACGAGAAAATTAGAGATGCAAGATGATCTCATAGGAGCTCTTTTACTAGCAGGATTGCCGGACAGTTACAAGCCAATGATAATGGCGTTAAGCAACTCAGGAGCAAGCATTACAGGTGATTTCATTAAAATGAAACTACTTGAAGAATCGCAGTCAATAATGGCGAGCATTGAATTTGAATCTCGTGGTTTGTACGCGCAGACGCAAACTGCGCATTTTGGATCTCGCGGTCACAGAAGGCGTGTCAACTATCGAGGCGGGCAAGCGCCAAGCAGAAACAGTGGCGGGAGACGAAATTCAAATAACTCAAATATTAGATGCTTCAGCTGCAACAAATTTGGTCACTATGCAAGAGAGTGTACCAAATCAGTCTCAAAACAAGCCAATGCAGTCACAACAAACCAAGAGGACAACTCTGACACAGAAGAAACAGTGTGTGCACTCAGAGTTTTTTCCCAGAAGTGCATGGATGACAAAAACAAAAACAGCATTGAGGTCAGTTTTCAAAACGGAGAAAGTGAAGAGAAAGATACATATCTAACAGTTGGATCATCAAACTCCACAAATCAACTAGAATGGATACTGGACTCAGGTGCATCAATGCACATGTGCTGCAGAGGAGAAAATTTACTAAATGTAAAGACACCAGCAGTTAAAGAGGTTACAACGGCAAATCAAGCCAAGGTATCAGTGAGTGCACAAGGAGATGTCAATGTTATGAACACTGGATCAGGGGCTAAGAGGATAATTTTACAAGATGTTCTGTATGTACCGGGTTTGACAGTGAATCTTGTATCAGTTAGTGCCATCACCAAGCAAGGTGGCGCAGTGACTTTTGAAGGTAGCAAGTGTCTAATAAGAGACAGAACAGACTCAATAGTCCTGGAGGGTAGGCTAAGCAATAGCAATATTTACAAGCTAAATATAAAAGACCATCCACCCAAATCAGAGGTCCAGTCGAGTCCAGCATACAAAACAACTGTGAGTCACACCATGGATTTAAGGCATCGCAGGATGGCCCACCTCAACGTTAATTATCTACAAAAGCTAAAGGACGTAGCAGAAGGTATCACATTTAGTGATCGAGAGCTTTATAAATGTGAAGTCTGCGTTGCAGGTAAGCTTACAAACAAGCCATTTAATATCTCCACAAAGAGAGCACCTGGCATTTTACATCTGGTGCACAGTTATGTGTGTCAGGTCGAAGATCAGTCGCTGAATAGAGCCAGATATTTTATAACATTTCTTGATGACCATTCCAGAAAGTTGTTTGTGTATTTTCTTCAACATAAAGATGAAGTTCCAGACACAATCAAGAAATTCATTCTACTCGCAGAGAACCAAACAGGCAAACGACTACGCACCCTCAGAACTGACAATGGAAGGGAGTATGTCAACAGCGAGGTAAAGACTTTCCTGCAAGACAGAGGTGTGAGGCATGAGACATCTATGGCTTACCATCCTCAGCAAAACGGACGTGCAGAAAGAGCAAACAGAGTACTGCTTGAGAAAGTAAGATGTATGTTAATCGAGTCATCACTACCAAATAAGTTCTGGGCAGAGGCCACATCGACTGCATGCTTCCTGCATAACAGGAGTCCAAAGAAATGCTTGAATGGAAATACTTCGGAGGAACTGTGGACAGGTAACAAACCCAATTTATCCTCAATAAGAATTTTCGGATGTAAAGCCAGGTTGTTCATACCAAGAAATCTAAGGAAGAAGATAGCTCCAACATCCAAAACTGCAATCATGCTTGGCTACTGTGAAGATCAAAGAGGATACATACTATGAAGCCAAGAAGAGCAAAAGGTTTTCACCTCCTGCAACGTACAATTCTTTGAAGACGAACAACCAAGAAGGAGGATTCATAATGATATATACTTACCTGCATCACAAGATGAATCTGCAGAAGATGAGAATTTACCCAATGGGGATATTTCAGAAAAACCAAATAATAATGAATCGACCAATAAGTAAGAGATATTAGCTGATAAGGATCTGAAATCAGGAAATACTGAATCAGCTCCAGAACACAATCAAGGTGAAGGAAAGACCAGAAAAGCAGTGAAACGAAGAGGCACAAGTCCAGATGAAAGTGAGCCTATCATAAAAAATTTAAAAGAAGATTCAGCCCTAACTAAACACAAAGAAAGAGAGCAAATAAAGCCATCAAGACCAATAACCAGATCCATCACAAATAAACATCAGATAAGCGACTACTCCAGTTCAGAAGAAGATTTTAGCAACCCACCAACTCGCAAATCACAACGTCAAAGACAAACACCAAAGCATCTAGATGACTATGTCACCTATACGTTAATCACAGGAGATGGAGAACCAAGGTCCTATCAGGAGGCAATCAGCTGTCACGAATCAGATCAGTGGCAGAGTGCCATGCGGAAAGAATACGCATCAATTGTGAAAAATCAAACATGGGAACTTTGCAGCTTACCAATGGGCCAATCAGTTGTGGGCAGCAAATGGGTGTACAAAAAGAAAAGAGGAATGGATGGAAGTACCTGCTATAAAGCCAGATTAGTAGCCAAGGGATTCTCTCAGCAGAAAGGGATTAACTATGATGAAACGTATTCACCAGTTGTTCGCTTCACCTCTCTAAGATTATTGTTTTCATATGCAGTGAAGATGAATCTAGATGTCTACCACCTGGTATGTTGAGACAGCCATGTTGAGACAGCCTTCCTGCATGGAGACATGACGGATGAAGTGTACATGCAGCAACCCCAAGGATTTGTTAGTGGAAGTGACAAAAGTTTAGTCTGTCATCTAAAGAAAGCCATCTATGGACTAAAGCAAGGAAATAGAAATTGGAATCTGAAAATAGATAATGCCTTGAAGAAACTTAAGCTCAAACAATCAAAGATAGATTTCTATATATATATTTACTCTAATGCTAGAAAAATAATTATTGTTGCACTTTTTGTAGATGACCTAATAGTTACAACCAACAGTGTAGACTTCCTGCAATTGCTGAAAGAGGGACTGGAGAAGGTGTGCACAATCAAAGACTTAGGACTACTCAGAAGGTGTCTTGGAATAAATGTGTATCAAGACAAAGCCAGAGGAATCATTGAATTGAACCAGACAGATTACATCGCAACACTCCTTCGTAACCTGGGTATGGAGCAGTGTAGGAGTGTAACTACACCCTTAGAAAATAACAGCACAGGTCAACTCAGTCCACCGGTGCAGTCCACTATCAACCTGGAAGCAGTACCATATCAGAGTGTCGTTGGATCCTTACTATACCTAGTGCAAGCAACAAGACCAGATCTTGCTCATGCTGTGGGTGAGCTCAGCCAGCATAATTTGGACTACAACGAGTCACACTGGACAATGATCAAACGAGTACTCCGCTATCTCCAAGGATCAAAGAACTACAAACTGAGGTATGTCCGCAGCCCTAATGAGTCAATTGTAGGTTAGTGTGACGCCAGTTGGGCCACTGATCAGGCTGATAGAGGTTCAGTGACTAGCTACCTATTTAAAGCTCAAGGGGCAGCCATCTCATGGAACAGTAGGAGGCAGAGTACAGTTGCCATATCATCTACAGAGGCTGAATATCTATCACTTTCAGCAGCAACACAAGAGGCACTATGGCTAGGAAGACTAGCAAATGAAATCACTAAGTCAAGTGTGCCTATGAATATCTTTTGTGATAACAAAGGGGCAATTGACTTGAGTAAAAATTCAAAGTTCAGTGCCAGGACCAAGCACATTGATGTAAGGCATCAGTTCATCAGGGAACACATAGATAAAAAAGAAATCAACGTTGTATTTGTGACATCAACACAGCAGATTGCAGATGCCCTTACCAAATCTGTAGGATCAACCAAACTAAAAGAATTTATGGAGGCAGCAGGCATGAAGATTTGAGAAGACCAAAAAAAAGACTGAAAGTACTTACTTAAGCTAATTTTATTTTACGTTATGACATTCTTTGTTTTGTATAGAATCTTTTATACCATTGCGACTAAATGAATTATAATTGAGGTGGCGTGATGGGATTTATCAATTATCAATTATTTTGTTAGCCACTCTATTTAAATTTAGCGCCACTTGTTCTGTTAACATGCGTAGTAACAACTAGAGTCAGAATACATTAAATCATGTACCTGTTATAAATACTCTCAATTGTACACACTTCCTTCTTCTTGCTCCGACCTTCAAAGTAATTACATGGAAAGGACTGTTGATTCCAAGAAGCAACCATTAAATCTACTTTAATCAAGTCCTAGCGTTCTCTTTATTTCTAGCTCAGATTCCAAGATTTCATCATATATTTCTATTTAACAAGATATATCATGAGAAAATGAAGTTGAAGTTTGCAACGTTGCATGCAACGAAAATATTTAATTTGTTTGATCGTCAATTAGAAACCCTAAATGCTTCAAAATAGGTTAATTACGATAAGTAAATAGTAAATAAGACAAATCGAAGCTATGGAACATTGAATTTCGAAGCGTTGATGCTCCGAACGCGCGGCGAAGTCGCGCAACTTAGCAGTGCGCGCGTGCACGCTGCGACCTCGACGCTCCAACGAATCGAAATTTCAGTGTTCTACAGCTTCAATTTCTTAGCAAATCTTCATGTGTGTACCTTCTGATATGCTCAATTGATATAAACAATAAAAAAATTGTGAAACTCTGTGCTTCACAATTAAATAAATTCGCAAAACTGAGAACTCAAATTCGTTGCGACTTATTCGTTACGGTTGAGGCGCGAATTTTTTTTAAGCTGATCTACAGACATTCACAACATTTTTATTGTTTATATCATTTAAGTATATAAAAATGTATTTAGATAAATTTTTTAAATAAAATTGAAGCTACGGAACACTGAATTTCGATTCGTTGGAGCGCCGAGGTCGTTTATATTTGTCGGACGGGATTAGCTGTAATTTAGCTCAAGAAAAAAATGAGACAGGCCATTTTTTTCTTGAGGCGGGGAATAGCGATTGCTTTTCATCTCGCCCGACGAATTTGAAAGATTTAATTAGCGGTATAATCGATTCGGTCGATGGGTCTCCCGACCGTTCTATGCTCTGCCGTCATGAAAAAAAAATATTGTCTGTTGCATTTCCAAATTTTAAGTCCTTTTTAAGATTTATTGTAATCGTATGTAAATGATTTTGTGATTGAGAGTGGGTCGTTATTGTTAGAATGTTAGTGTTAGGGGTTATATTTGTGTGTGAGTGTATAGTAAGAGAGAGAAGATGGAGAGCCGATACCAAGGAAACGACGTGGCTGAGGTCCCATCTTGAGGCAGTTTTCTTTTAAAAAATAAAAATATGAGGATCATGCAACATTTTCCAAAAGAAAAGGGGAATGATGTAATGAGCCGTATAGGAGGGAGACCCCTGGGCCCTGAAAGTAAGAGAGAGGGAGGGCCAAGGAGGTCGCCCGACGTGTATATAAAAGGTGCGCAATAATTCGCGAGACTACTATTCTTCTGATATCAATCACCTCTACAATACAAGTCGCCTATTTCGGGTCGATGGTTTGCGGGACCGCCCATGTCCATCGGACAATCAACCGCGCCAAGGCTGACGAGCCAGGCGGAAGCGATCACGAGGTTCACCACCAGACGCATCGCCGAGCGACGACTCGTCGTCAGGGCCAAACGGACCGACCCAGGGATCCTCCACGGCATCACGCCTGCCTCCAGAGTACCCAGGGCTCGAGGATGAGGACACTACCCCCGGATTCCTCGAAGAAGTGCGCGCAGAGTGTGTGTGTGCGAGTGCGAATTGCGAGAGGCCTCGATGCGTTATGGTTAGTTTAAGTTTAAGTTCGAATGCGTAAATAAAATCCAGTGATTCGTTATAGAGCATAAGATCGTCCGTAAAATTATTTATTTGCCTGCTATTTACCCACCATCCATTCTTATTCATTTATACGCGACGAGAAAGAAAGATTCATTACACTCCTTCGAGTATGTTTGTTGCAAATACTTTTAAAACTCTTGAAGAACTACTTCCAATTTTCGATTAGAAATAATAAATTCTTAAATTAATTTGTTAAGAGTACCTAAAGAGCTCCCAAACAACTCCCGGAGTGTTCTTTTACAACTCTTACATGTATTCATTTAGTACTCTATAGGAACACATTAAAAACAAAAACAATTCTTTAATAATATTTTTTATTGCTCAATAAAGCCATTTAAAATTTTATTAATTCAATAGGCTTGTCAAGCAACTTCCTTTACTCTAGATACTTGTATGTTCAAAATTTTTCTCCTATGGACCCTTCGTATAAAAAAATGAACAAGGGAAACATTTAGCTGGTATTTTCTACAAAAAATTACTTGCCTAGAATAAAAAAATAAATATATGTATATATGTATACACTTCCCTTCACATGCTTTTGCCACCCTTCGGAAAAAATCTGGGAAAAAAGAAAGTTTTATATTATTGCGAAAAATTATCGGAGCTTCCAAATTCCGACGGCATTCTTTTCAGTGAAACAAAGCTTTAGTAAATACATTTACATTTGAAAAAAATTGAATTTCCTCTTATTAACATTTAAAAATTAATAAAAAAAGTCAAAAATTTAAACCCTCATAAAACTCCGTATAGTTTTTTAACCGATTATCGCATCTCAAAAATCTTAACGATATTTGAAAGTTTATACTTTCAGCTTGAAAATGTGGTGTCGTACAATTTTATACGATCATTTTTAACGGAGTTATCATCATACGAGTAAAAAATTGACTGTTTTTTTCATTTCCAAATATCTCAAAAAATAGTAAAGACAGAAACAAATTCTAAAAAAGAAAAAGATGTCTTTTGAAAACATAAATTTAAAGTGAAATAAGGTATCTGAAAAAAAATTTTTTTCAGTTTATATGGATTCCAAAAAAAAAAAAATTTTTATTCTGGGGAACGAATATTTTAATTACATTGAATAATCATAATAGGAACTATTTATTAATTAGCAACAATATAACAAAAATATGTAAAATTATATAAAAATGCTATTCTTGATATTTTTGTTTAATTATTTACAAAAATAATTTTACATATTTTTGCTCTATTGTGGCTTATTAATAAATAGTTTTTATTATGATTATTCAATGTAATTCGAATATTCGTTCCCCAGAATAATAAATTTTGATTTTTTGGAATCCATAAAAACTGAAAAAAAAAATTTTTTTTTCAGATACCTTATTTCACTTTAAATTTATGTTTTTCACTTCAAAGACATCTTTTTCTATTTTAGAATTTGTTTCTGTCTTTACTATTTTTTGAGATATTTGGAAATGAAAAAAACAGTCAATTTTTTACTAGTATGATGATAACTCCGTTAAAAATGATCGTATAAAATTGTACTGTGACGATGTTAATACGACTCGGGATCGCGGCTCTAATTATTTAAGAGATGCACTCTTTGCTGCCCCTAAGCCTCCCTCCGCCGAATTATCACCGCACAAATCACGGTGGTCCGCGAACCGAGCTAACTCTTGGGAGCGGGTCGTGAAGTTAGCGGGGCAGGTTCGAACAATAACAGTTTGTTTAATATTAATTGCTACTTTATTTAAAATTACTCAATTTACACTCAATTTACTCGCTGTCGCGGCTTTATAGCCTCGCTCGCGCATAACTATTGGCGCGCTCGCCAAACCTAACTCGGACGAGAGAGAGAGATTATGGGATACTTATAGCGAACGCTTGTCGCTCGAAGTCTCGTAGATGGTCGTGTCGGCGTCCTCGCGTCGGTCGGCTCGTCGATGGCTGCGGGCGGATATTGGGCGCCTGCTCCCGGCTCCAAACCAATCCGCGGGTGTGCGGCAGGTGTTGGCCTGCTGCTCGTCTGCGGGGCGAGTTGGTCGCCCTGGGTTGAGGCGGAAGGTTGTTTCGTTCGCGTGGACCTCGTGGCCGCCGGCTCGTTCGATCGGGATGTTGCATCACGTGTTTACGCGTCGATCGTTATCGGGCGGAGAAGAAGGATTCTCTCGCGCGCTCCAGTTTTGGTGGGCCGCGGACTTTCCCCCACTTCCCTTCTCGCGGGGGGGGGGGGGCCGCTCCTTCGGCTTGTTAGCCGCGGTGTCGCGCCGCGCTTCTCTCTCGTCCCTTGTCGCGCTCCTAACCTAGCGTTACGCGGCTTTGAGACGTGCGCAGCGTCTCCGGCGCTTCTATATGCAGGAAAGCTGTAACGTCGTGAGATCCACGTTACAGTACGAAACCGTATTTTCAACCTGAAAGCATAAACTTTCAAATGTCGTTGAGATTTTTGAGATACGATAATCGGTTCAAAAACTATACGGAGTTTTATGAGGGTTAAAATTTTTGACTTTTTTATTAGTTTTTAAATGTTAATAAGAGGGAATTTAATTTTCTTCAACCTACAGCCGAAAGTGCATACTTCCTGGATTAATTTCAGACTGGGAATAGCTACTTTTATCATCGGTTCAAGCAACGCATGCCTCTAATTGGTTAATGTATTTTTGTGGCCTGCTTCACTGTCAAAATAAACAAATTACTTCCAACATAACCTTCGCACAACATAGTGCCCGTACAAGAAAAGGATATACCTAGTAGTCGGCAAAGATTTACCTATTTTAAAATTGAAATGTCTGATACCGAAGATTCCGCGGACGGAGAACAAATCGTGGAAAATTTTGATAAAAAGGCAAAATTAATTGTTCAAACGACGTTACCTTCAAACCTTATCAAAACATGGATTTGTAAGTTGTACGTTTAACAACTGCGTATTTAATTTTGTACCTTATGAATATGAAGCTTAAAAATAAAAATAAATTCCTTGTAAAACTAACATAAAAAAGTTATGCGTAAGATCTATATTCCTCTTGAGAATTTCTATTAAGAATTCTGCTACTTTTGTTTTTGCTTTTGATACTCGCCCCGATCGGCAAAACCTCGGCTGCGCCTCGGTTCTGCAAATATCGGGCGAGTATCAAAAGCACACACATGAAACATGTGACTGTGAAGTATAAATTGATTACTTGTTTTAATACTTTCGGCCTAGGATGAAGAAAAATAGTATACGACACATGGACAGAATATTGAATACCCTGGCGTGCGAGGTTATGACTGAGAGGCGAAGCTCAATTATCAAATTTTTATTTGATAATTTTATTTTCATTTTGGAAGTTGTACTAATGCAGTCAAATGGACAATTCAAATTGACGATTTTCTTTTCCTCTACGACTGATGAAATATTCAAATCTTTTCCTGCTACTAGCCAGTTCACATATCCAGTGCTAGTCAAGGGTTTGTTATTAATGGCTCGGTTTCCTTTACAAATTCCACTAAAATGCACGAATCGTTGCTCGCCGAGCATAATTTATCTTCTTTATTTATTTTTTCCATTGCTGACCAAAAAGGCAAAATGCAAGAACACGTGTCACGTTTAGATGACATTAATGTAGTTTACATGAGTTTATCTGGTACCTTACAAGTAGATAAACTAGGATAGTTCTAGACTATTTCCGGCAAAAGCTAGGAGAGTTCTAGACCACTTCCAGGAACTGGAACTTCTCGAAAGAAATCAATGAGAAAAAAACCTCTCCCCCGCGGGGAATCGAACTCCTGTTTCCCAGACGCTAGACCGAGACCTTAATCGCCGGACTACAGAGGTATATGCTGACTATTGATGCAACTCATATATATATCATCCATTGCTTTATCACTTGCGGGTTTATGTATGTCACCTAGCGGATTTCCTATGAAACATCAACCTTTTAATTTTTTCTTTTAATAATTATTTTGTTAACGATTATTAAATTATTTATCAATTAATAATTAATCATCGATTTCTCGAAAGAAATTAATCAGAAAAAAACCCATCCCCTGCGGAGAATCGAACCCCTGTTTTCCAGGCGGTAGGCCGAGACCTATACGGCTCGACTACAAGTAGAGCATGCTGTGGTAATGTTAAGTGCATCGCTCTTGCGGATTTACATACGCCCCCTAGCGGATTTATGTGTGAAACGTCAACGCTAGATGGCGACTACTTTTTCAAAAGTAAGAATGGTAACAGAACATATAAGTATAGGGACGAATCCAACAGGTATACAGGGCTTCAGTGGTAAATATTTTTAGATATCCAGGAATGAAGGTAATTACTATAACATAACTTTATTCTATTTCAGGTATATATTGAATATAATATATCGCATGGAACACTTAATTCTTGCGAGGCATAAGGACTTGAATCTTTGTAGCAAATATCATCTTTGTAGCAACGTGTACGGCGATATTGATTCAACAGCCAGGCAGTAAGAATGCAAGCTTGATTTACGGCGCATATGGGACAGTCATGAAGATCTTGGTTAGTGCAATAGTAATTGTGTGTCCTGGGGAGTGTAAAGGTATCTGGACATCCAAGGTCATCTATGTTGAGTATAATCCTGTAAAATTTTCATTTAGTTAGTATAATACCTATCGTTAGTATGTATGCGAATATAGAATGTCTATACTTATCAGGTATTGCAGTCATTTTTTCTTCTCCAATCCTTTGACGAATATACGCTAAGCATTTAAAAGAGCCGACTTTAACGTCTCTTCCAAATCCTTGTAAGGTACTCCTTCTTTAGTCCACGGGACACCATGATGATTATACTCAGGCCATCTATTACAGCTCTGGTCTCATGCCGACAGCTCACCCCACTAGAAGGTTTTATCGAACAAAAACACGTGCGGGTTGGCATCGCTCTGAACAGCAATTATAGCGACCTCCTTACATATGAATTTATTTTGACACTTGAAGCTCTGCAAGTCCACGATGTACTCCATATCGACTACGAATGATTTTAGTAAATGTCGACCGTTCTTTTATATCAGTACTTACTCGATCCGACGACACCGCACCTACATCCAATCAGGACTTACTCGAGCCGCCGACACCGCAGCTACATCCAATGAGAACTTACTCGAGCCGCCAACACCGCTTCTGAAAAGAACAAGTGATAGAGACATGCAAGTTCAAAATCGTATAATTTTCGCGACATCGATAGTGGTGGTAGTAAATACCTACATGTTGCCAGATTGTGAAGTATACAGGGTGTCCAAAAAGTCTGGAAACACCCAAATAACTTTTCAGGTGATTTATTTGTAAAAAATGTCAAGGTTATATTCGATGTAATTTTCGACAAGGAATTCAACGGCGACCTTAGATTTGACCTTGAAGATGACCTTGATGGTTTTTTTAAGGTCAGGTTAATTTTTTTTTAGTGGGAAGCGCCATTTTTGACATCAGCAATGGAAAGAGCGGGAAATTTTACATTCAAAACCATTGAGGTCAATAATTTTCCATTCATCTTAAAGGTCATTTGGAGGTTATTCAATTTTGAGGTCTCGCAGAAAAACTCAATTGAAGGAAATAGATCAAAGCTTACTTCAGCTGTTTTCTTCAATCACAAGTAGCGCTGACCTCAAACCTAACTCTGTTTGTATCCTTTAAGGTCAATCCAAGGTCAAAATTTGTTTCTTAAGGGGAGGTTGTACCATCCTACATTACCGACCGCGATACGAATCGCTGTTTCCAACTTTTCTCTGTCATTTATTAGTGAAATTACGCACAAAGTAAATTCCACTCAAAAAATTCATTGAAGAAGAGGGCTCAAGTAAGATAATTGTAATACGGAGTCAAAAATTATAAAATTAATAAATTTTTTAATTTGGCATAAAACGATGTTGAGTTGAACGATCGCAGCGCCATTGCTTATTTGCTAGTAAGGTAGCGACGATTTTTGACTCCGTATTACAATTATCTTAGTTGAGCCCTCTTCTTCACTGAATTTTTTGAGTGGAATTTAATTTGTGCATTATTTCACTAATAAATGACAGAGAAAAGTTGGAAACAGTGATTCGTATCGCGGTCGTTAATGTAGGATGGTACGACCTCCCGTTAAGTCCCCCTCATCTGATATCGGCAATTGAAAAAGGAGAAGTTTCCATAGCGTTACCCAGAAACAATTATTGATTATTACCATTTCAAGATCTTCTATTGAATTCGTTCAAATAATTTTCCGCAGCAGTAGTTTACAATCTGAAAAAATATTTTACTGGTTTTTGAATTTTCATATTCTGATCAGCTTGCGTCTTTTGCAAAGAAAAGTGCAATGGACAAACTCACTGATAGAGAAAGAATAACGCTTCTCATAATAAGAGGTTGGGGTCCGGTGCAGCGATCTTATAGGGCTGTGAAGGATCTTTTCAATGCTACATTTAGGCCTAATAGGACTCTAATTTCATTTGCAACAGTTCAAGAAACTGTTAAAAGGTTTGAAAATACCGGCACTATTAGTGACCTGCCTAGATCAGGTAGACCAAAGTCAACAAGTAATGAAGAGAAGTCATTAGATGTTTTGTTAACATTCACTGAAGATGCACATACATCCACTCATAGAGCTGCTCAAGAGCACGAAGTTATTACATCATCTGTTCATAACATACTACATGAAACGAATTTCCATCCCTACAAAGTAACACTGATACACAAACTGAACGAAGATGATTTCGACCGTCGCGTTGAATTTTGTGATGATATGATGGTTCGCATAGTTCAAAATCCTAACTTTCTATTTAACATAGTATTTTCAGATGAAGCTACATTTCAACTTGACGCAAGTTTGAATAGGCATAATTGTAGATATTGTCCAGCTGATAATCCTTATTGGGCACGAGAAGCTAAATCACAATATCCACAAAAATTAAATGTCTGGGTTGG
Organism: Sycophila sp. Sp_5; assembly: GCA_018906775.1. NCBI lineage: Eukaryota > Metazoa > Arthropoda > Insecta > Hymenoptera > Eurytomidae > Sycophila > Sycophila sp. Sp_5. Next base: position 26,665 of record JACCID010000407.1, read on the forward strand.
AATACTAAATGATAAAATTATAAGACCATTTTTTATTGATGGTAACTTGAGAGCCCAAAATTATGAAGCTATGCTCCGCTATCAAACAGTTCCTGCAATAATGGAAATAGCCGGAGAAATCTTCAATGGCACATGGTATCAACAGGATGGCGCAGCCGCTCATTATGCACGAACTGTTCGCGCTTACTTAGATGCGGTATTTGTTAATCGATGGATAGGACGAAGAGGAATTATTGAATGGCCAGCTAGATCACCCGATTTGACGCCTCTTGATTACTTCTATTGGGGGTATTTAAAAGATCGAGTATACAAAACAAAACCCCAAAATTTGGATGAATTACGGCAAAGGATCATTGATGAATCAGCTCTCATCCCCGCTGAAATCATCAGAAATGCTGTTGGTGCTTTTTACCATCGATTAGGACAGTGTCAAGAAGTAAATAGGGAGCAGTTCGAGCATCTACGATAATCATATCCAATCACGTGAGAGGCAAGGGGAGTCACGATAATAAAGCAACCCAAAGGGAACAGAAATTACTACGTCCACGCCGTTGTTCCTGGATAACGCTAAAAGTAAAATCAAATGGCCTTTAAGATCAATGGAAAATTATTGATCTCAATGGTTTTGAATGTAAAATTTTCCGCTCTTTCCATTGCTGATGTCAAAAATGGTGCTTCCCATTAAAAAAATTGATCTGACCTTAAAAAAACCGTCAAGGTCATCTTCAAGGTTAAATCTAAGGTTACCGTTGAATTCCTTGTCACAAATTACATCGAATATGACCTTGACATTTTTTACAAATAAATCGCCTGAAAAGTTATTTGGGTGTTTCCAGACTTTTTGGACACCCTGTATAGTATCTAGTATGTATAGTAGAAGTGTGAAATAAATCAAAATATATGAACATCTGACAACGTTTTACTTCTTCGGATCAATATAAATTGAGGAGAGTGAGCAACATGTTGACTATAAATGCAAGTTATATATATCGTACATCGCTTTATCTCTTGCGAGTTTATGCACTCCATCTTTGTTATAGGCTTATTATATGTTTCAGGTTCGCTAATAATGTTTTTATAATAATAATATGAAAAAATATGCATTTAATTTTAGATTTACCTCTCTGTTTCGGCCATGACAGGTCCACCACCTTGAAGATTAATTGATAACGAAAATTTTAAATCCCAGAACGTCCATTTATCTCAAAAATTCAAGTGTGAGGGTGAGGTGGATGATTTGACAGAGAATGCCCTATATGTATCACTCCTCGTTTAACTTTAGCGAGTTTATGTGCGCCACCAAGCCGTTTTCATATGAAACCCATGTTACTCATGCGGTAGGCCGAAACTTTTAAAAATGGACTATAAATGTTCATGCTGATTAAACATGCAAGTGAGGAATAGACGAAGAGGTATACTGATGGTTGTACTTTACAGGTGAGGCGGGGTAGGGGCCGCCACCATTTCTTACTAGATTTAAAATTGACAAGCACGTCTCTTCATCTACACTTTATCTTTATTTATCCAACCAACCATTTTACATAAACTTTATCTCCTCTCTTCCTCAATATCTTTTCTATTAAATATACCTCCGTATACTTTACTTCCTGCAATTCTTGCTCGTAGAACCTTCGGTTATAGGCCGATCCATTTAGTGCGTGAGATGATAGGTCACAGGTCGCGTTGCTGCCTTGCGATATATCGTCAACATTTCCATAGACCAGTTTGGTGTGTATCCCTTCTCGAACATCTGTTTATCCCTACTTGCGTGAATTCTATCGCCGACCTTGAACTTTCGGTGTCTTTAGATGTCTTAACTTTGAAGGTTTCGTATGACATCCGCTAGGTGGCGCACATAAACACACATTAGAATATTGTTTTTTAGTCCATTCCACAAAATTAAAAATTAGAAAAATAAAAAATGCCACCATATTTTTCATGGAATTCTAAATCAATAATATTTTTAGTTATTTTTCGATTATATGCATCCTTTTTGAGAAAAAAATTAAAGAGTTTCAAAATGTTTAAATATTAGCGATTTTTTCTCAGAAACTGCGTTTATTCAAGAAAGTGATAAAAGCACTTTTGGTCCCAAATTTTGTGCTCTTTCCGAATCCAGTATCAAAAATAGGGTTTCCATTTAAAAAGCACTTTGACCTTCAAATAACCTTGAAAATGGATTACAGGGTCAAATTCAAGATCACCATTATTTGACCCTCTTTGTCATGAACAACTTTTGTCTAAACCATTAATTTGTTTCGCCTCTTACGACCGAAGAAATTCGGGTGTATAGATTAAAATGGCCCACCCTGTATATGACACTCGTCAACATGTATCTTTGTTGTCCATTATTAAAAGTTTCGGCGTACCGCATGAGTAACAGGGGTATCGTAGAAAATTCGCTACATGGTGTACATAAACTCGCAAGAGATAAGCAATGGATTATACATATATGTACCTTTGTAGGCAGCATGTACCTTTGTAGTCCATCATTAAAGATTTCGGCCTACCGCATAAGTAACAGGGGTATCGTATAAAATCCGCTAGGTGGCATACATAATCCCGCAAGAGATAAAGCGATGGATGACATATACAGGGTGTCAATTAAGTCCCGGGACGGCTGAATATTTTCAGAGGTAAAGTAATTTTGATAAAGGTCAAGGTCATTTCTTAAGTAACTTTTAACGAGGAATCTAATGGTGACATTCACTTTGACCTTGGACTTGACTTTGAAGGTTATTTCAAGGTCAACTGTTTTTTTTTAAATAGGAACCCCCATTTTTAAGACTGGTAATCGATAGAGCGGGAAATTTTACATTCAGATACGTAATTAAGTGAGAGCTAGAGTTTGAACTTGAGTGTTACTCCAAGGTTATTTACACTCCAGCAAGGTTCTTAGATACCTCTGAATATTTTTGCAAGCGGTAAAGCTATTCCTCGTGTAACTTTCAACGAGGAACTCAATGGTGACCTTATACTTGACCTTGGACGTGACCTTCAAGGTTATTTCAAGGACACATATTGTTTTTAATGGAAATATTCATTTTTTACACTGGCAATCGATAGAGTGGGAAGTTTCATTTCGAAAATAGTATTTGACGTGATCTTTAGAAGGTCAAATCAAGGTCAATTTTGGATAAATTGTCAAAACATTGTCGTATTCAAACTTTAGAGGATTTATGAAAGACTAAATGTTTGAAAAAGTTGTGAAACCAACAACATTGACCACCTTGACTTTGAGATCAGCTTTGCACATTATTTGGAGGTTCAAGCACTTTTTAAATTAATAATCTTACTATCGCCCTTATTCTTACTTTTAGCGTTACCCAGAAACAATGACGTGGACGTAGTAACTTCTGTTTCCTTTGGGGTGCTTGATTAACGTGAGTCCCCTTGCCTCTCGCGATTGGTTAGCGTGAGTTGAGGGTTCATGGGTTCGGTGTTTCAGGCTTTGACATTTATGTGTCCAACTTCAATCCGGTAGATTTAAAACCCATTAATTAACAAATCCATAAATTGCAAACTCATGAACCCTGAACTCATAATCTTTGAACCCTAAATCAATAAATTTAACACCCATATGGATAATAAACCCAAATACCTACAAATATAAATTCTAAAATTATCCCACAAACCGACAAACCTCCTATTCTTTTTAAACAAGTTCTTTGTATTTTTAGCTCATTTTATAAATTGCGAATAAATTTCTGTGATTTTTTTCTAAGAAGTTTTTTTATTTAATTCTGATTTTTTTTTAAATTTCTTTCTAAACTTTTAAATATTTCTTTTGTAACTGATAGTCCTTATTTTATTATTTGTTAAAAAATTCCTGTCACTGTTCATTTTCTTAACCTTTTCATGAGTTCAAAATAAATTTAAGAACAAGTTAAACAAAAATTTTTTTATGTAATAAACATTTTCCTTCATTGTAAACATTTCTTTTTGAACAATTCGTTTTTCTTTGTAATTGATAAGTTTTTAGCTTAGTTTTTGCGGACGAGTCGCTACCACTATTCTTCTTTTTCCTCTGAATAAACAAATTAAAACTAAATTGAAATACATAAATATTCTGACTTGTGTATTATTCATATCTAAATAAAAGTCAATGGCGTATGCTAAACTTTCGACGCGAGAAAGGATAAGTTTATTGATGATGCGTGGTTGGGGAGATCGAGTCCGATCTTACCTCGAAGTTCGTACGTTGTTTAATAACCATTTTCGTAATGAAGACGGACAAACACCTATCTCAAAATCTACAGTCGAAAGGGTTGTACGGCGATTCGCAGAATTTGGGACTGTCAATGATCTTCAGAGAACTGGTCGCCCACAATCTGTAGCAACTGAGGATAAGCAGATTGAAATTGCTGAAGCATTTATTGAAAATCCACATCTTAGTTTACGTAGAGCTGGGCATGAGCATGACGTTTCTCATAAAACTGTACGAAAAATTCTGAAAAGCATCAGTTTTCATCCTTATAAAGTCCATTGGGTACAGGAGCATAATGACGATGATCCTGATCGCCGGATCGAGTTTTGCGAAGCGATGATGAACAGAATAGACGCAGATCCTCAATTTTTATACAATATAGTTTTTTCGGATGAGGCTATTTTCACTTTAAAGGGTGAAGTTAACAGACACAATTGTAGATATTGGTCAGACACAAATCCTGCATGGATGTTGGACAATCACACACAATATCCACACAAGTTGAATGTTTGGGCTGGCATCTTAAACAATACTCTTGTAGGCCCCTTTTTTAGCGAGGGTAATCTTACTGCCGCTTCATACGAACAGCTACTTAGGAATCAAATTATACCACGAATTAGAGAGATAGCAGTTGATGATTACGATGAAACGTGGTTTCAGCAGGATGGAGCAACCCCTCATTTTGGTAGAGATGTTCGAGCATATTTGGATGCTCAGTTTCCTCATAGATGGATTGGAAGAAGGGGTGAAATCGAGTGGCCTGCTAGATCTCCGGATCTGACACCACTCGATTACTTTCTCTGGGGTTACCTTAAGAGTAAAGTTTATGCCACTAAACCGGACAATTTAGATGAACTGCGCAATCGAATTATGCAAGAGGCTGCTAGAATCGATAGAGGGATGATTCGTGATGCTGTAACTCATTTTTACAATCGCCTAGCTTTTTGTCAAGAAGTTGAAGGTTTTCAGTTTGAGCACCGCCGTTAAACTTTGAATCATTAAGTAAAACGCAAAAGACTTTAGCACACCAATCGTGAGAGGCAAGGGGACTCACGTTAATCAAGCACCCCAATCGTGAGAGGCAAGGGGACTCACGTTAATCAAGCACCCCAATCGTGAGAGGCAAGGGGACTCACGTTAATCAAGCACCCCAAAGGAAACAGAACTTACTACGTCCACGTCGTTGTTTCTGGGTAACGCTAAAAGTAAGAATAAGGGCGATAGTAAGGTTATTAATTTAAAAAGTGCTTGAACTTTCAAATAATGTGCAAAGCTGATCTCAAAGTCAAGGTGGTCGATGTTGTTGGTTTCAAAACTTTTTCAAACATTTAGTCTTTCATAAATCCTCTAAAGTTTGAATACGACAATATTTTGACAGTTTATCCAAAATTGACCTTGATTTGACCTTCTAAAGATCACGTCAAATACTATTTTCGAAATGAAATTTTCCACTCTATCGATTGCCAGTGTAAAAAATGAAGATTTCCATTAAAACAATAGGTGTCCTTGAAATAACCTTGAAGGTCACGTCCAAGGTCAAGTAAAAGGTCACCATTGAGTTCCTCGTTGAAAGTTACACGAGGAATAGCTTTACCGCTTGCAAAAATATTCAGAGGTATCTAAGAACCTTGCTGGAGTGTAAATAACCTTGGAGTAACCCTCAAGTTCACACAAGCTCTGACTTAATTACGTATCTGAATGTAAAATTTCCCGCTCTATCGATTACCAGTCTTAAAAATGGGGGTTCCTATTTAAAAAAAAACAGTTGACCTTGAAATAACCTTCAAGGCCAAGTCCAAGGTCAAAGTGAATGTCACCATTAGATTCCTCGTTGAAAGTTACTTAAGAAATGACCTTGACCTCTATCAGAATTACTTTACCTCTGAAAATATTCAGCCGTCCCGGGACTTAATTGACACCCTGTATATGAGTTGCAGCGATAGTCAGCATATACGTCTGAAGTCCGGCTATAAAGGTCTCGGCCTAGCGTCTGTTTTTTCTCATTGATCTCTTTCGAGAAATCAATAATTGATTATTAATTGATAAATAATTTAATAATTATTAATAAAATTAAGAAAAAATAAAAGGTCGGTAAGGTAGGAAATACTAAAAAATCTGTGGTAGTTCCAGGCCGGGTAACTATGGGAAGGGAAAGGAGTGGGCGTAAATGGCTATGAGAGTTCTGGACCACTAGAGGGAGGGGGAGGGGTGAGAGGGTCAAAGGCAATGAGAGTTCTGGACCACTAGATGGATAGGGCAAAATACTATGAGAATTGTAGACCACTAGAGGGAGAGGGCAAAAGGCTATGAGAGTTCTAGACTACTCCAGTTCATGGAAGTGGCTTAGAACTCTCATAGCTTTTGCCGGAAGTGGTCTAGAACTCTCCTAGCTTTTGCCGGAAGTGGTCTAGAACTCTCCTAATTTACCTACTTTCACATAACACTTGCGAAATTCGACAATTTACATAGACAGGAAATGGTCAAAATTGTATAAAAAACTGGTCCTACTAAGTATTTTTTTTTCACGGAACTTAGAAATTTTTTTTCTACCATAATCAGATGACGTTTTAGTGTGATTTATCACTAGACTTATCACGTGATATTTTGCATGTTCAATTACGGAACTTAGCAGTTTTCCGTGAATGTTTTTTTAAAAAATATTTTCGAAAGTGCTTCTGTCCATCATTTAATACGGTTCAAAATCGTTCAAAATGAAAAATAAACAGGGTGGTTTTGAATAATTTTTTTTCACCGGACTTAGAATGCTTGTTCAATCTTATTATTATTAGTTGGATTTAGTTTTTTCGTCAGATCAGATTTTGACATCAGATCTAAGGTATCTTAGAGGAGGAGGTAGAGGCTATGTTCATCAGGCAAACCAAGGAACAACCCTCGTGGTATCACCTGGGGTTGGCTCCACGATACACTTACATCACATCACCACAGACCTACATAGACGTTGTAACCCTTTTTGGCGCAGCTGGGTTCTCCTGCCGTCCGTCTCGGGTGTCGAACTTTGGCGCGGCTGTAGAGGGTACAGGGGTAAAACTAGGACAGACACTAGGCTAGGCCGCCGGGTAGGACAGGGGCCCGGTTACGGACAAGCCATCCGGACTGGCTGCCCTATTAACCGGCAAATAATCTCCTTCGGCCTAGTGTTGTCGCTGGGCCGGGGGAGCGGGGGCACCTCCGAGGCCACTACAACGTTGCGGAACGAGCCTGCTGCGAATTGGGCGGCGGGTGACTGATGGCTCGCTAGGAGGTCACTTCTGTCACATGCACTTACACTACTTTCACCCCAAGTCAATTCATCCAAATGTCGAACAAAACAGAAAGCAAGTACACCGTGTCCACTTGTGACGAGCTCCCTAGCTCAAAAAGCAACCTCGAACGGGCGTCGGGGCTGGTACAGCCTACAGGCAATACCGTCGAGGATGAGAAAGGTAAGGAACGTAAAGGGGAGAAGATGGAGGTCTGTCCGTCCACCAGTGTAGACAATGCTGACTTTCAGCAGAGCCACAGCCAGTCTGCCGGACCAGTACAGGTCAACGCTGCTCCCAAAAAAAGGAAAAAGGAGGAAGCGCCTAACAGGGGCGCGACTCCTGAAAAGGCGAGCGAAGCGGAAGGCAGGAAGGGTGACTCGGCGAGTACCTCAACTGGCCAGATCGCAACTACCGCTACCAAAAGGTTTAGGGGAGAGTTGTCCTCGGACAACTCGACTCCCCGACAAATCAAAAAGGTAAACTCAGAAGCAGGGCAGCGTGTTACTCGGCCGGCCTACAGTCAGGTGGTGGCCAGCAAGATGAAGCTCGCGGTCATACCTGATATGTACCCGGAGGAGCGGCTCAGCGCCGAGCAGGGCCTCCACGTGGCCAGGGCGGTGGTTACAGCTATCCTGGGCCACAAGGAGGGACCTGTTCTTCCGTACTTCATGGACACGGGGTTTCTGAGGTGTGCGCAGGTTATTCACTGCGCAGGTTTTTCCTCGGAGACCAGTTTATGTCTAAAGTATACGGTGCCAACAATGGCACCGTGGAAGGCCGCAAAGCTCAAGGTTGTGGAGCAAAGAGCTCTCCAAAAAATGGAAAAGGTGACCTTCTACGTCCGGGGAGTTGAAACCCCGGGCGAAATGATGGAGCTACTGGGCTGGCAGAATACCACTCTCCCAGTCCAGGAGTGGAAGGTTTGCCAGTCGTGGAAAGTAAAGGACACGGCTGGCAAAGAGACAGGAAAGATGGCGGTGCGCGTACTAATGGAGGAGGCGGGGGTCAGGGCCCTTAAGGAGCCGGCCTTCATACCCTTCTACCCGTCTACCCACCTACCGTGCAACTTGAGGAAGCGGCTGGAGGCATGCCAGTGCGGTCACCATGTGGGGACAAGTCGCAGAAGACGACTGGCGAGCCGACAGTGCGGCCACCAATCGACGTGCACAAGGAGGAGGTGGCTAGACGACCACTGGTGCGGCCACCTATGCTTAGCGTCCCACCCAAACAGTAGGAAAAAAAAGGTATGGCTGTAGCCAAAAAACGGATGAAGGGAACAAAGGAACGTGCCAACAATGCGCGGGCCAACATTCCTTTCACCCAAATCAATCTACATCACAGCAAAAGCGCTTTGGTTGATATTAAAGAAGAGCTTGGCTGAGATGCAAACAGGCATCGCATTAATCCAAGAACCATGGATTAACGCGAAAGGTATTGTGGCTGGTCTGAGTGTCTGTAGCAAGGTGTTCTACGGCAGTAGCACTCGCACTAGAACCTGTGTGATCCTGAAGGGACTACAGGGCGAGGCTTGGTCCAAACACTGTCACACGGATCTAACAACCGTCGTAATTAAAGTGAAAAGAGAAGGAGGCAACACCATGGAAATAGTGGTGGCATCTGCCTACTTTACAGGAGATGCTGGTGAAGGGTCCCCGCCAAATGAGGTTAAGGCCCTGATTGAGGAATGTCAGAAAGACGGCAAGGAAGTTATCCTGGGATGTGATGCCAATGCACATCACATTATCTGGGGTAGCGCAAACTGTAACAGCAGGGGTGAAGACCTCTACGGAACTGGACATACTGAACAGGGGGAATATCCCAACCTTCAGAAATCCGGTTAGATAGGAAGTCCTAGATATCACTCTGCCGTCGAGAGGAATCAATCACATGGTCTCTGAGTGGAGAGTCTCAATGTGGAACCATGAGCCGATCAGGTTTGAGCTAGAGGAAGTAAAAGGAGAGGTACAAAAATGGAGAGATAGGTGCCTTTGAGGATAGCTGCAAGCTGAAAGAGAAAAGAAGTAAAAAAGGAGCACCTTGGTGGAATCCGAAACTGGAAACCCAGAGGAGAGAAATAAGGATTTTGTTAAGGAGGTGGCGCAGGCGTAAGGGAGTAGCGGAAAGGGAACTCTTCCAGGCAGCCCAAAGACGCTACAAACTTCGACTCCAAGCTTAACTGGAGCAGACATCTGCAGAGAAAGAAGGACTGCTTCTTAGCAAGCTTCTGGGTCTGCCGAAAAACTTTTAGAGCAACCTGGGGTCTCAAGCCTATAATGTTGAAATGGCTATATACGGCTGTACTGAGACCTAGGCTGACACATGGAGCAGTGGCCTGGTGGCCAAGATGTCGATTGAAAACAGGAGCAGCAACCTTGGATAGGATGCAAGCACTAATTATGAGAGGCATAACGGGGGTGATAAAGTCGACACCGATAAAAGCACTTGAAATGGTGCTTGATCTCCCTCCATTGGAGCTGATGATAAGAGCGGCTGCCCTTAAGACCAAGATTACGTCAATAATGGCTATAGCCGAACATGAGGACACTGAACTGGTTCAGTAAGTGTACCTTAAAAACAACTAGGAGGTTGTCAGAACCCCCAGGAAATTCTTCTTTAATAGGAAGTTCAATCTGGGGATTCAGCCAAAGCAAGAGGTCAATTCGCGGCAAACAGAAGCTAGTCTCTGGTTTACTGACGGGTCTAAAAGTGAAAAGGGAACAGGAGCGGCGGCGCACATTGGGATGAAATGGCCTCAAACACGCGCATGAGGCTCAAAAAAAAAGTTAGTCTTATCTAATTAACAATGATTGTTTATAGTTCTGGATATGCTATTCAATAAGAATTGAAATTATGAAAAGAAAATATTAATCTTTCTTATATTTATGGACATTTAAAAATTAGTTAAATTACAAAAAATGTTGATCTTCTTTTTTTAATATTTTTTCTATTTCGTTGTATAGCTTTCTAGATTATAATTTTTAATTGATTGTCTCCATTTAATTTTTTCTACTACTTATACTCCTGTTCAATGAAATTTAAATCAAAACTTTTGTTTCTAAACACTTAATAATCAAAGGCCAGCAATTAATTGTACGATAAAAATTTCATTTTTTGAAATAAAAAAATAATAATTATCATTGCGTAGTTTTTGAAGTTCTACTTGGTTCGACCTAAAACCAACGGGATTTTGAAGTGTTATACATGTATAAAAAATCTATTAAAGTCCCATCTGCAAATATTTGCAAATGTAAATAAGGGAGTAAAAAACCGCACGTATTATACACGCTGGACAGGATTCGCAGGGATAGGAGATGAAACTGCCCCCGCATCTAACTTCAGAGCACTCTAACTTCAAATCGGATAAGTATAAATTACCGTTTGTTAGTGATTTAAAAAATTTAACAAAACTTCTTTAAAATTATCATATAATAATGAGTGAAATAAGTAAGTATTTTTAAAAAACTAATTTTTCTTACCTGAAATGCGTTTTAATTACGAATCTTTGTACATAATTCATTTTTACTTGTATAAATTAGATTCGAGTAAGCGATACTTCTACGAAAATTTTCTTTTAAAATATGTTAAAATTAAAAGTACGAACGAAGTATGCGCATTAATAGAAGATTTCGCTCTAAAATCTAAGTTCATTGTAACTCCTGGGACTGCTAAAAATTTTATCGCAGCATTTAAACAGAAGTGGAGGAAGTGTAGCAGATCAGCAACTTTTTTTAAAACCAAATATAAAGAATGGCTAGACAGTAGTCTATATGAAAAACTCTCTCTATCTCTCTCTCTCTCTCTCTCTCTCTCTAGTAAGAATAAGGGCGAAAGTAAGGTTATTAATTTAAAAAGTGCTTGAACTTTCAAATAATGTGCAAAGCTGATCTCAAAGTCAAGGTGGTCGATGTTGTTGGTTTCAAAACTTTTTCAAACATTTAGTCTTTCATAAATCCTCTAAAGTTTGAATACGACAATGTTTTGACAGTTTATCCAAAATTGACCTTGATTTGACCTTCTAAAAATCACGTCAAATACTATTTTCGAAAAGAAATTTCCCACTCTATCGATTGCCAGTGTAAAAAATGAAGATTTCCATTAAAAACAATAGGTGTCCTTGAAATAACCTTGAAGGTCACGTCCAAGATCAAGTATAAGGTTACCATTGAGTTCCTCGTTGAAAGTTACACGAGGAATAGCTTTACCGCTTGCAAAAATATTCAGAGGTATCTAAGAACCTTGCTGGAGTGTAAATAACCTTGGAGTAACCCTCCAGTTCAAACACTAGCTCTGACTTAATTACGTATCTGAATGAAAAATTTCCCGCTCTATCGATTACCAGTCTTAAAAATGGGGGTTCCTATTTAAAAAAAAACAGTTGACCTTGAAATAACCTTCAAGGTCAAGTCCAAGGTCAAAGTAAATGTCACCATTAGATTCCTCGTTGAAAGTTACTTAAGAAATGACCTTGACCTTTATCAGAATTACTTTACCTCTGAAAATATTCAGCCGTCCCGGGACTTAATTGACACCCTGTATATTGATAAAACAAACAAAATCTACTAAAAAAGTCAAATTTTAAGGATTAAACATCCATGCGCGCGTTTCGGGCTGTTTCATCCCAATGTGCGGCGTGGCTTAAAGGAACTAGCACAGAGCTGGTACTCTCCCTGGAAGACCATATAACGGTCTTCCAATCGGAAATGAAAGCCATCAGGATTCGCGTAGAGCACATGCTAGAGAAGGAATGGAGAGACCACAAGGTCACCATACACTCGGACAGCAGAGCAGTACTCCTAAGTGTTAGTAAAGTAGAGGTAACCTCGCTAGAAGTGAAAAGGTGCTTTAGATAAACTTGCGAAAAGGTGTGACGTAGAATTAAAGTGGATCCGGGGACACTCGGGTGTTCTGGGCAATAAAAAAGCAGATAGACTCGCGAAAAGAGGAGCGGCGGGAATTAGAGCAACCGATACCAAGGTTGCCATACCGCTTTGCCACCTAGAAAGAAAAATTCAGAAATGGGTGGAAACGGAACAACGCAAAAGATGGCACGACAGCCAGGGGTGCAGATACATCAAAAGCATCATTGATGGAATAGCACCCAGAAGCTGGAAAGCAGAGCTGATCAAATTCGATAGAAGGGAGATCAGGCTAGTGGTGAGCTGGCTCACGGGTCACTGTGACTTAAAGTACCACAAATATAGGATAGGAAAAACGAGTAGGAAACTCTGTAGGCTCTGCGGTGAGGCAAATGAAACCCCCGCGCACCTATTGTGTGATTGGCCAAGACTTATGAAAGTCAGGCGAAGGGTGTGTGGAGACTTCACACTAGAGTCTGGAGATGTTAGGAATTTTAGTGTACTGGGCCTTATAGGCCTAATAAAAAGGATCAGATCCAGCCTATAGGTAGGGGAAGGTAAGAGGATACCGGGTTTACCGTTTTTTGAACCCGGGGATATAGGTACATTTGAATGGGTAGCGATATTCGGAATGATGACACAAGGAGGCAAAGCGCAAATGGCCTTTGGCCTACGCGCGATTCGGCACGTCCCCAAGCAGGGGTGCCGGTGCGTCTCCACCTTTGACCGAATATCGACTATCGATTATCGAATAAAAACTTATTTATGTATATTATTAAACGGTTCGAATAGCTTATTTTCTGCATAAGATGCACGCAGGCAGTAATATCAATGTGAAATGTTAATTAATATAATGAAATATATAAAAATAAAATTAAAAAAAAGAACCAAAATGCTTAACTGTACTTTTTACACACGAGGCGTAAAATAAGTTAAGCCCTGTAGGCGGAAATCAATTATAGTTCATATCTTACAACCCATGTGCAAAAATAATAAATTAGGCAACAAGATAGGTAAAGAATTAGTAAGTTCAAACCCTTTGCAAATGTAACATATGCTATGAGCTTGTAATTTTACCTCCAGTGGTGCATATTTGTATGTACAGGGTGTTCGAAATGTTCCGGACCCCCCACTTATAACATAAAGTAAGCATTTTGGAAAAAAATGTTAAATACAAAAGTTGTTAAGTTTTGAAGGTTGAACTAAATGATGACCTTGGATTTGTTATTGGTTATCATTTTCAAGGTCATTTAAAGGTCATCTTCAGTTTTTTAAATAGGGACCCCTATTTTTTATTTCAGATTCTGAAAGAGCACAAAATTTTACATCTGGATATGTATCCACGTTATGGCTCAAAATGACCTACAGAGGTCATTTAGTGGTTAAATGATTATTTAGTAGCAGAAAGCCAAGAAATCCCGATTATTAAGAACTTTGGGTGTATTTGACGAAAAGAAAAAAAAAATTTCGTACTTTAATACTAAAGTACATAATTTGATTTTCTAGGACGAACTTTATGGTCACTTTAAAATTGGCCTTCATTTTTAAGGTCATTTGAAAGTTATCTTCTGCTTATTAAAAAGGGACTCATTTTGTATTCCGGATTCTGGAGGAGCATTAAATTTTAGGTCTGGAGATATGTACAATATCCACGTCATGGCTCGAAATGATCTACTTAGGACACTTGGGGGTTATTAATTTCAAAAGCAAAATAATCTAACCGTTTTACATGAACAGTTTTTATTGCAATAATTTTTTGCAAGGGTTACGAGTTTCTACGCATGATTCATAGCATTTTCAGGATCGTTACTTGTACCTTAGAAGATTTTGCTCACTATTCTTTTTAGGAATCAGTTCATTTATAATTGTTAATTAACAATTGTTTACTCCTATTTACTTTTCTGTTTTCAAGAGTTAAGTGAAGTTCTCTTACTTCGAAATTCAGATAATTGTATTAATTTTCAATAATTGTACTTTTAATCGTAGTGAAAAATGGCACATCTTACTGAACGAGAAAGAATATCTTTGTTGATGATGCGAGTGTGGGGTGATCAAGAGAGAGGTTACAAACAGGTACAGCGTTTATTCAATGAAACATTCAGAGTTGAAGAAAACAACCCTATTTCAAAAAGTACCGTAATTCGTACAATTAGACGTTTTGAAGAGACAGGTGGTATTAAAGATCGTCCTAAATCAGGCAGCATCAGACGTTGTGCACAACAGCATGAAATGGGAGCTGCATCTGTGCACAAAATTTTGAAACTCAACAAATGCAATCCTTTCAAATTAAAGTTGGTACAGGAATTATCTGAAGATGATTTTGATAGAAGGGTAGAGTTTTGTGATGTAATGATGCAAATGATATCTGATGATCCTTTGCTCCTCAATAACATTGTTTTCTCTGATGAAGCCACGTTTGAGTTAAGCGGAACAGTGAACAGACATAATTGTCGATACTGGAGTAACATCAATCCACATTGGATGAGAGTGGACCACACGCAACATCCTGAAAAAGTAAATGTTTGGGCTGGCATATTTAATGGAAGAGTACTTGGCCCTTTCTTTATTGAAGATAATTTAAATGCTGCAATGTATGAAAACATGCTTCGAGACCAAATTATACCTGCTATACGGAATTTAACGGGTGGAAATCTGGACGAAATTTACTTCCAACAGGATGGTGCTCCTGCACACTACGGTATTCATGTTCGCCGATATTTAGATGCAACATTTCATGATAGATGGATTGGGCGGAGAGGTACAATTGAATGGCCACCTCGGTCCCCAAACCTAACGCCTCTTGATTACTTCCTTTGGGGATACTTGAAGGATAAAGTTTATGTTATAAAACCACGTGACTTGGATGAATTAGGCCAAAGAATCACTGATGAAATAGACTTGATACCTCAGCAAATCTTGCGAAATGTTGTTGCAGCCTTTTACAATCGGTTAGCACATTGCCAAACTGTTAATGGGCAACAGTTTGAACAGTTGTTGTAAAAAGTTCCTGTCAACGACATTTTAAAAAAATTCAGTTTGGGCGAATAGTCCACTGTCTTGATTACTTAGCTGGGCCGCCGATAGTCCTGCCTTAGCTGACTGGGCCGCTAGTGTTCTTGTCTTAGTAGGCTGGGCCGCCGATGGTCTTGCCTTAGTTGGCTGGATGATGTTACCTTAATTAGTTGTACCTCCCGTGCCTGAGCAATAAGGCTCATTTTGATTAGACATTTTTTTATTTATCATTTTCTCCCCCGAGGTATGTAGTTGTTGGGCCTAAGGCTTATTTTGATTAGACATTTTTTTATTTATCATTTTCCCCCCCGAGGTATGTAGTTGTTGGGCCTAAGGCTTATTTTGATTAGACATTTTTTTATTTATCATTTTCTCCCCCGAGGTATGTAGTTGTTGGGCCTAAGGCTTATTTTGATTAGACATTTTTTTATTTATCATTTTCCCCCCCGAGGTATGTAGTTGTTGGGCCTAAGGCTTATTTTGATTAGACATTTTTTTATTTATCATTTTCTCGCCCGAGTTATGTGGTTATCTGGCCTAAAGCTTATTTTACGCCAGTGTCAATTACACCTTCTACAATCCTAATGCAGAATTTAGCGCTGGTGCAAAATGGAGAATTACAACTAGGAGGCTTAATTTGGAAAACTAAAGTTAACCTTCAAATGACCTTGAAAATCAAGGGCAATGTCAATTTAACGCCACCATAAAGTTTGTCTTGCAAAATCAAATTACTTTAGTATTGGTCAGATACGCTCAAAGTTCTTAATAATCGGGATTTCTTGGCTTTCTGCTACTAAATAATCATTTAACCACTAAATGACCTCTGTAGGTCATTTTGAGCCATAACGTGGGTACATATCCAGATGTAAAATTCTGTGCTCTTTCAGAATCTGAAATAAAAAATAGGGGTCCCTATTTAAAAAACTGAAGATGACCTTTAAATGACCTTGAAAATGATAACCAATAACAAATCCAAGGTCATCATTTAGTTCAACCTTCAAAACTTAACAACTTTTGTATTTAACATTTTTTTCCAAAATGCTTACTTTATGTTATAAGTGGGGGGTCCGGAACATTTCGAACACCCTGTATATTGCTCATACCAGCTGTAAACCTGAAATACTTGAAAAGTAAAATATACAAAACGCCAATGCAAAATCTTGAAGAACTCCGAAACCATATCGTTGAACAAGTAGCTTTGATCGACGGAGAAAAAATCCAAAGAGCTGTGAATAATATTTATTATCAATTTGATCACTGCCAAGAGACAAACGGTGATCATTTTGAAAAATTACTTAAAAAAAACATTTGTTTGGTTACAGTTATTAAAATATCATAATTAATTTTTACCATGTTCTTATTAGAAATAATTTTTTTCGCAGTCTTGTTTTGAAAATAATAAAATATCCTTTTTGTCAAATAACAAATGTTTTGCTTCTCTTTAATTTCATTATTTTATTAATGATGAATACTAAATACAGGTTTATGTAAAGAATTGTTTTTTAATTGATTCTTAGCGAATAAAACGAACTGGTATTTTTTGTAATATTTTCTTTACTTTTTATATGTACTTTTACCCGTTACGACAGACGAAGTTAGGCTTCTTACGACATGTAATGTCGAAAAAAACATAAAAACAGGAAAGATATCGTTAGTTCCACGTTTTTCCGTACATTTTAATGCCATTGACCTTTCACCCTACAATAAAATTTAGTGATGATTACTTGATACATCTTTCATATTCGCCAACATGGCGTCGGGAGGTAAGCAACCGCCCGACCCTCCTCTGAATAAATTTTATAAGTGTCATCCTAATATCAAAGTTGGAGCAGTTGTGTGCCTGATTTGTGAAAATTTCTACCATACTAGTGAAATAGTATCCAAATATAACGCAGGAAGTGCAATCTAATTCGTCAGCAACTCTTTTATAATATGCCAAGACCATCCGAATTTTACATTAACCTCTAAATTGCCATATGGATCATTAAACGAGACGACACGTCAATTCATTACCCAATTAAAGCTGGTAGAACGTGAACAAATTAAACAAGATATAATTAAGGACATTGTACATGAGAAGAATGTTGAAAGTCATCATGAAACCACAATCTACGAAGACTACAGTGAATTAGAAGCACTAAAAATAGAAAACAACTTATTAAAACAGCTGTATCAAGAAACGCAAGAAAAAATGTTTTGTTAAATGAATTGCTTAAAAAAGAAAAACAATCTAAAAAAGAGATTAATAATACCAATCTAACAAACACCTACGCAGAAATATTAACAAACACAAAACCAAAAACTAAAAGAGTACCTAAATTAATTGTAAAAAAAACAAATAATAACAGTAACGTTAACCTAGAAAAAGAAGTAATTCATTACTTAACAAAAGATAAATCTATTCAAACGAAAAGTGTGTTTAAGAAAAATAAGGACACTATTATCATTAATTGTATGAATGAAGAGAGTGTTAATTCAATTGTAAAAATATTGTGCAATAAATTAAATAACAGTGCAAAAGTAGAAAAAACGCAAATAAAAAAACCGATTGTAAAAATTATAAATATTGATAAAATGTTTAAAGACAATGACGATCTAGAGCAAGACATTAATTCGAGAAATTTTGCTAATTTCGAAGAAAAGTGTAAAGTATTACATACATTTTTTAATCAAAAAACTAATACAATAAGTGCAATAATTGAAGTGACATCAGCTATTTACAAGCACATTCGTGAAAATAAAAACAAAGTGTTTGTGGGATATCAAAACTGTAGAGTTTTTGATCAAATAAATACAAATCTATGTCCAAAATGTTCGAAATTTGGCCACGGTTACAAGAAATGTACGAATGAAGACACATGTTATAAATGTGCGGGAAATCATTCTGCGATAGAGTGCAATAGTGTAAATCATAAATGTGCAAATTGTGAATTTTATAACAACAAATTTAATACTAAATACAATACTAATCACCTTGCTATAGATAGTCAGCAATGTGAAGTATTAAAGAACAAAATTAAAAAGTATATAGAAATGACAGACTATCCAATTCAACCAACGCATCAACGTTTTTTCGGTAAGGTAGATAACGATAAAGAACAGCGATTTAGTAGGCAGCCGGCAATTAGGAAAACCAGATTACCGAGCACAACATCAGTGGACTCATCACCTAATGACACATCAAAAAATAAATTTAGAAATTAATGAATCAGCAAGAGTATTCTATAGACAAAGAA
Source organism: Sycophila sp. Sp_5 (assembly GCA_018906775.1). Lineage (NCBI taxonomy): Eukaryota > Metazoa > Arthropoda > Insecta > Hymenoptera > Eurytomidae > Sycophila > Sycophila sp. Sp_5. The sequence continues at coordinate 45,239 of JACCID010000407.1, forward strand.
ATCGAAGCAGATAATTTAAATTTACTTAACAGGTATTTTAGTCAAGATAAGGAATTAATATTATGCATAAATATAAGAAGCCTTAATGCAAATTACAACAAATTATTAGTATTTATCAATAATTTAAAAATAAAACCAAATATTATAGTATGTACTGAAACTTGGAATTTGCAGTATAAAGATTTTTTCAACATCCCTAACTATAAAATGTTTTATAACAATAGTCATATAAACAAATCTGATGGAGTAGTAGTTTACATTAGTGACAATATTACTGAATCAACGGAAATAGTGCAGATTAATAATCTTAAAGTAATAAATTCAAAAATAACGTTGATTGACAACAGTGAATTAGTCCTGTCAGCAATCTATAGATCGCATGACATGCATAAAACTGAATTCTTATTGAACATAAAAAAACTGTTAATTTGCAACAAAAAATATAAAAACAATATTATCGTAGGTGATTTCAATTTCGATATCTTATGCCAGGACACACTGAATCAAGAGTTTTTACAAACATTATTAACAAATGGTTACTGCCCAGGAATTAATTCTGTCACAAGACCATCCAACTTAAATAGTAATGGTACTTGTATAGACAACTTTTTCATAAAAATGCAAAAAATTAACTACAGAACGTACTTACTAAAAACACCTTTCAACGATCACTATCCAATACTGATGTCAATTAAGAACATGAAAAGAAATAATACACAAAATAACAATATAAAAATTAAATACAATAAATTACTTAAAGCGGCTGAAACAGTAACCTGGACAGAAATTTCAAAAATAATGAACCCAAATGAAGCTATAGTGTCACTAATAAACAAAATTAAATTCTGTATAAACCAATCAAAAAGTGAAGACAAAGGTATCAAAACGATGAGACCTAGAAAAAATTGGATAACTAAGGCCATTATAATTTCATGCAAAAAGAAAGAACAACTTTATAACATTTACAAAAAAGATCCTACAAATAAATCAAAGAAAGATATATATAATGATTACTCCAAAGTACTAAATAAAATTATAAATCAAGCTAAAGAAGACTATGACAAAAAACAACTACAATTAAATGCTAATAACCCAAAAAAATTATGGAAAGTTATTAATAACAAATTAGGTAAAAGTGGTAATCCAAAAACAAACATAAATTTTATAGTAGAAAATAATCAAAAAATTTCGGACTCGAAGGAAATAGCTAATAAGATGAATAATTTCTTCTGCAAAGTAGGAAAAAAATTAGCTGATAAGATAATCCAACCGCAAAATGAGAGCTTAAAGATGCCTAAAAGAAATGATAACAGCATGTTCTTTTACTTAACAAATCAGCAAGAAATTATAGAAACCATCAATAACCTGAAAGACACAAACGGTGGACATGATGAAATAAACGCACGAGTTATAAAAAAACTTAGCATAGCTATATCGACACCATTAGCCCACATACTTAACACCTGCGTGGAACAAGGGATATGGCCAGATGAATTAAAAATAGCGGAAATTATACCAATCTACAAATCGAAGGAACATTACTTACCTACGAATTACAGGCCTATTTCTTTAATATCAAATCTTGCAAAAATCTTTGAAAAAATTATACACAAAAGAATACTAAATTTTTTCAATAAATTCAATTTAATATCGGAAAATCAATTTGGATTCAGGAAGAACAGGAGTACCAAAGATGCACTATCCCAAATATCCAATTTAATCTACAATCAACTAGATAAAAGCAATCCTATTGCTATAACTTTCCTAGATCTGGCCAAAGCATTTGATACGGTAAATCATAAAATATTGTTAGACAAATTATACAACTATGGCATTCGTGGCAATGTCCTCAAGTTAATAAAAAACTACCTAAATTATAGAAAGCAAAGAGTCAAGGTAAACAACAAATTTAATAAATATGAAAACATAGAAATGGGAGTGCCACAAGGAACAATCTTTGGCCCATTACTATTCATCATTTACATCAACGACATGCTGACCACAATACCAGAAAAATCAATTTTATCCTTCGCAGATGATACAGCAATAGTAGCTACTGGGAAAAACTGGCTAGAAGTCGAAAACCTGATGAATAATTTTCTGCTAAAAATATCAAATTGGCTGGCACTAAATAAACTATCACTAAACACAGATAAAACAGTTTATATAGAATTTGGCAATAACATCAATAGTACACCCAAAAACTTAAATATAAAAATTAACAACACTATTATAAACAGAGTTGATAACCATAAATATCTAGGGATAATTTTTGACAGCCATATGAAATGGGACATACATACAAAGTAGGTCTACAATAAAACAAAATATTTAACTTTTACCTTTTACAAATTAGCAAAGATCATGTCCACTGATACGCTTAGAGTGCTTTATTATGCATTATTCCACAGTATGGCAACTTATGGAATCATTGCATGGGGTGGTGCCTATGCAGGGTGTTTAAGTTGTTTACAAAATCTACAAAATAAACTTATAAAGCTGATAAATAAAAATAAATTTGTACTGGACAAAAATCCGCTAACTTTAGATCAATCTTTCACACAAGAATCGCTATTGTACTATTTTAAAGAACTGCAACAAAAATTTCTAGATTCAGATACCGTAACTAGAAAAAGAAGTATCCAAATGCCTAAAAGACATAGAAATATAAGTATAAAAAATAGCTACATCAGGGCTTTAACAAATTTTAATAAGTTACCGAATGAATTCAAAGAGTTTAAAAGCAAAAATATCATTAAAACAAAAATCAGACAATGGATAAGAAAAAATCAATAATAGAAAACAGTATAGACTGTCTAAAAATTAATAACTTATTATTATTACAACTGAGGAACAACAAATCATTAAATACTTTGATTGCAAATTATTGTTCACAAGTAAATGAGACTGACATTTCTGATCTTACATTGGAAGTCCTTGAAGATCGGATAAAGACTGTGAAACTGGTACAAGATATTAGAACGTATATATGTTCCAATGGAAATTGCAATCAACGCCACAAAAGAGCTCATAGGCGAATGTCAAAATATAATTGGAAAAAAATATGTAAAAATAAAACAAATCTAATCATCACAATAACTAAACTAGCAGAAATTTTAATTAAAAATAATGTGACTAACTTACATTCAAATTCAAAACAAAAATTCATCAAAGAAAAATGTGTATCCTGTGACTATCCGCAAATAAAAGGTATTAAACACATACATTTTCTAAACCCAACATCAAGTACAAAGGATGATGTAAATGTAATTAGAAGGACTAATTATAATAAATCAAACCATGCAATAGAAGAAGTATTTTCAAAAATAGACAAAATAGCTGAACACCAACAAAATATATCAAAAACCGAGTCCGAATCCTCCAGGAAACAAAATTGAAGAACCAAAATAAATAAGAATGTCTTATGGTGATATCAACTATATAGGAAATAATAAAGCATATCTATACTTCGATAGAGGATATAGAGGGATTCAAACATTTACAAATTCTATGCAACCTATCTCGAGACAAAATAAAAACCTAGACATTATTAATCTAGACGGAATTATATTCACATCATCTTGTAAGTGCTACTCTAGCAATGAACACAAAGAAATTTTTCCACACTACAGAGTAACCTGTGCTATTGGGCTAACTTGCCCGAAGAAACTAAACAATTTTGAAAAAGAAGCCTACAAAAGAAGAAGAAACGCGTCAACAGAGATGTACACAAAAGCAAGTGCGATGCTAATTAGATATTGGAGATGATAACAATAGATACAAGACCAACAAGAATGGGGGGTTTTAAAAGATTTAGCAAATAAGTTTTTACCTAGTAACGATGTTACTAGGCATAAAGACGGCGCATTATCTTCTAAAACCCCCCACCTCTATCTTTACGTTTTTACTTTCTTTCTTTTCTATTTTCTATTTTCTAGTTCTATTTTCGATTCTCAATTTTCTATTTTCTATTTTCTATTTCTTTAATACTTTTCTATTTAGTTTAAGTAATAGTATTATATCGAGCCAGGCCAGCAAACAGGAAAAAATTTCCTCTGCTGGGTTACCTTTGTAACTTGTTTATATATATCAATTATTTTCTAATTGAGCATATGTATCTACTGGTAAATAAATAAATAAAATAAATAAAATCTACCTTAATCTTTTATTTCAAGGATATCTCAAAAATACCATTATTTTCACTTTTTCACCTTCAAATGACTTCGAAATGATTCTTTATACCTATCATAATACACATGCCCAAACGCAGAATTTTATGTGCTTTCATAATTTGCAGTCAAAAATAGGTGTTTCCATATAAAAAACGGAGTTGACCTTGAAATAAACTTGAAATTCAATTTCAAGGTCATTACTAAGGTCACCATTCAATTGCCTGCAAAAAATTAAGAAACTTTTGTTCTTACAATTTTTTGTATTTAGACCTTCCCAAGCGTGTTTTTGGGGGGTGCGTTACTTTTCGGACACCCTGTATATTTGTTCTTGATGAATTATATTATCATAAGATTCATCAACGAGGACTGCTCCATTATCTTCCTGTTCATATTTGTTGTGTAATTCACAGTTTTAGTCTTCCTTTGGTAAAGTAGTTTATTAGTTGCGAAACATTTATCTCTCTCTCGTATTACGGTAAACTCCCGTTATACCGGCAAAATAACATCGCGTCAAGAATTTTTTTGAGCCTTTATTGTAAATAATTACTTTGAGTAAAATTAGAGTACCTGCCTATTCGGGAGTAGTGAATTTTCTATTAATTGACGAGTGTGTGTGCCTGGACGGACCCTGCTGTGAGCCAGCCACGCCGGGGAAAAACAAGGAGGTTTTGGGGAAGTTGCGGCGGTACCCTAGTGCACAGGAGGAGTTGTTTTTCTCACAATTTTGTTTGTTCGGGAACCTCACGACTCTACCAGGCGGCGCAACCGTGCTGATTCTTCAACCAGGTTTTAATAAAGCATTTTAATTCTGTTACTTTCCCACTATGTCATATGTTTACCATTTACATTTCCCCGTACTGAATTCGTGAATATTGACAAGTATCAGTAAGTTTGTCAGATCGCTAAAGCTAACGTCGGTACTAACGTATTAACAATATTTTCTCTTAAACGGTTATCTGGTTTGGATTGCTTGCGACTCAAGGATTGTAATGTAGTGCTTTTTGGAACGGCCGTTATTAGTAGATTATTTATCGCGGCTAACTCAACAGCAACATTATAGTACACTTATATTCATTATGATTAAATCTTCCACAATTAGGGCAAGGTATTATATTTATTAAATCAAACACTCCGCAGCATTAATATGGAATAAAAATTTTATCTTTGTTTTCTCTAATGTGCTTATATATGTCGTGACTTCCATTAAAACTGTAGTGGTTTTGTTTCTTTTATTGATGTACATATGCAGTTCTTTTCCACTTTCATCGAACTGTTTAAAATTTCTTTCATTAATATTTTCTTCCATTTGTTTTATATCCATATTCGTGTTACTTCCAACACGTTTTGGCTTTGGTTTGATTTCAACAATTGCCTCTGCATATGTTATCACTTTTCTTATATTTTCTACATGATGTATGATGTTTAAATTTGTTGTTTTCTCTCAGCATGCGTACTCTACACAGCAAAGTACTATACGACAATGGACGTGAGTAACGCATACCATCAGGTACCCCTGGACAAGATTACTGCATTCTCTGTACCTGGAATGGGTCACTTCCAGTTTATAAGAACGCCATTTGATGTGGAGGATGCTAAAGCGACTTTCCAGCACCCCATCAACATGCTTGTCACGCCCAATTGCGAAGATGTTGTATTTGCATATCTGAATGACGTTATTATTACGTAAAGGGCTTTCGAAGAGCTCCTCAGAAACTTTTGCACAATCCTAGACCGCCTGCGAGAGGCAGACCTAACTATTAACAGGCAGAAAAGCTACTTCTGCCAAGGCAACGTAGAGTATCTGGGATAATAATAATAATAATAATAGTGGAGCATAAAATGACCTTAACAATTTTCTCTTAGGCACATTTTATAAATAATAGGTAATATTTACTTAATATGAGTAACATAATTCGTTTATTATTCTGCTTTTCAATTTTTATATAAAAATAAAACAGAAAATTTGTAGGACCGCGATTACGCACAGAGAAAACCCTCGCAGATTTATAGTTAATTCTATTATACAGGTTCTATTATTCTATTATACATATTCTATTATAAGTTCTTACGTAAGATTGTATGTAAGATTTTTCAATAGAGATCACAGTAAATTAAAATTAAAAAATGACGCAATTATCGTGTTGCTGAAAATTTTAAATTAAAATAATAGTTTTAAAATAAAATAATGGTTGTAAAAAATTATTTTCTGGAATTTGACTGAGCAAATAAATATATTCAATTATATCACTTGTCACGAGGGGTGGAGGCGTGAGCAGATAGCCCTTAATAGCCGAACGGCTTACGATATTTTTAACTATAATTGTTTCAATTGCCCCGAGAGCGGCCCCTTGCCTCAATACCGCGTACAAGGACACGACGTCCGCTTCTGCTCGGCTAGCTTCAGCCGGAGACGGGTCGGTCCGGGACGGGGCAAGGTTTTGGAGAAAATTGGCGTCAGTTCGCTTATGCTAAGAACCGCACGTGGGCGGCGTTTAATAAACTTAAAGCTAACAAGATACAGTTACAATTACGAGGATTTTCGGCTCTACAACCGTTTCGCTCAGCTCGCTGCCGTCGCTCGCGCGGCAAGCGCAGGAGACGATTTAGCTAACATTTCCCGTCGCGATTCGCGGAGAGAGAGAGAGAGAGAGAGATAGGCATCAAAGATACTTGCTGGCTTGCTAGCCCTGCCACTGCTCTGCACTGCGCCGGATGGTTAAATGACGAGCGCTTTGTGTTCGACGACTGGATTCTCGTCGGCTACTTCGGCTTTTCGGCTGGTTTGGCCCCGATCGATCTACTGTCCTTCAGTGGAGGTCCAGCCGGCAACGGTTGGTTGCGCTGCACATCGTGGGCAACCTGGCTTGTCGACAGTGAATAGCTGAAGAATTTTTGTTTTTTATTCATTAAGTAATTAAAGTTACATTTAATTCGTAAGATCATTGCGAAGGCTAAAAGCCGCAAGAACATTTATATTTATCAAAAGAAAATACAAGCGTTTAATTATTAAAATTTTTGTTAAGGCGGCGAGCCGAAATAAGTATTATAATTTAAATGTTATAAGAAAAAAATATAATAAAGAAAAGAAATTCCCAAAAGTTAACCTTCTGTTCGAAACTCAAGAGAGAGAGAGAAGAACGCGTTAATGTCATCAATATCAGCTGACGCAAGCCAAAAGGCACCGCGAGGTGCGACAACGGAAGCAGCGCGGGCCAGCACTCTCTCCTCGCCTGACCACCAGCCGAAGCGGCCAACAGCCGAAATCCAGGGCGTCGGGTCGACACCAAGCCTGGCGCAAATGACTGCCCCAGCCGGAGGCTGTCGGCCCGTCGCCCTGGATTTCGGCTGTTGGCCGCTTCGGCTGGTAGTCAGGCGAGGAGAGAGTGCTGGCCCGCGCTGCTTCCGTTGTCGCACCTCGCGGTGCTTTTTTCTCCCCTCTACTTGCGGTTAATTGTCGCGTTAATTGCCGAGTGTACATGCTCCGCTGTAATTTCGGAGCGCGCGAAATGTTTATATTCTCTCTTTCTCTCTTTCTCATTGCCCTCGATGGTGCATTTGCTCTCGGTGCGCGTGTGCGTGCATCTCCGGGACTTACCTTCTTTTGCTCGCTTGTAACGTGCGTTTTCCACGTTACAACACCCCCCGGTCGAAGCTTCTTGCGTGCAAGAATGCACACGTGACCGTGAGTATCGCAGCGGGTACAGCAGTACCCGCTGTGGTATTGTTGCTACAATAAAAGTACTAAACATTTGTTAAGCGTTATCTTAAAAGAATTAATTAAATTATTTCGACTTATAATAATATTTTGCTTGCGTCAGCTGATATTGATGACATTAACGCGTTTTTCTCTCTCTCTCTTGAGTTTCGAACAGAAGGTTAACTTTTAGGAATTTGTTTTCTTTATAATTTTTTTCTTTTATTTTTGCTTAAGGTAATATATTTTAGGATGGGTTACGGTCTGCACAGAAATATTCTGCTTGTATCGTCATCAAACGCTTTTATTATTTCTTTATTATATTTTTTTCTTTTAACAATTAAATTATAATACTTATTTCGGCTCGCCGCCTTAACAAAAATTTTAATAATTAAACGCTTGTATTTTCTTTTGATAAATATAAATGTTCTTGCGGCTTTTAGCCTTCGCAATGATCTTACGAATTAAATTTAACTTTAATTACTTAATGAATAAAAAACAAAAATTCTTCAGCTATTCACTGTCACTTTTTCTTAGTCTCTATTATTTTTCTTTCTATACAGTGCCACTCTTGCGGCGTATTCGCTTCTCTTTTTTTCGAAGTGGTCCTCAAATGGATTTGGTGTGTGGGGCGTGCGTCGTTGTAATATGCGGCTCTCTTTGTGCAGCGACTCTCTGTCTCCCCTGTCTCCGCCGACGTCTCCTGGTGTTTCGGGTTGTGGCCGAGGGTTTTTGTGCGTTTTCGGGCGGCTGGTTGCCAATATTGCCATGCGCTCAAATTGTTGCCACATTGGTGAGGGTTCCTTTCTTTACACAGTTTTTCTTCGACCTCCTTTTGCAGTTCGTGATCAATCAAATGAACTTACATATTAATTTTCTTCGCTTCTTCTATTTCTTCTGCTTCTTCATCTTGTTTGATCTGTTTTTGAATTTCTTCCTTGTATTTTTCTATATATACATTCTCCTTGCACGCTTCCTTGTCGGCTATTTTTTTCGCCTCAACGGCTGCTTCGTTTAGAAATTCTTTAAAGTTGAGTTTATAAACTCTTCGTCATTATCTGATATTATTACTTCCGGTGTACCAAAATTCGCACATAATTTATTTTCTATCGCATCTTTTATTGTTTTTGCGGTTTTATTTCGTATGGGTAATGAATTTAGAAAAAATATCTTCAAAAATAATCGCGTATTTAAAACCATGACGGCTTGCGGGAAAATCGCCTATTAAATCTACGGTTATTATTTTACCTGGTCAGTCTACAAATCTTGAGCCTATTAAACCGATCTGCTGTGTTTTATCAATTTTGCATTTTTGACACGTTGCACATGTGTTTACGTACTCTAACGCGTTGCGGTACATTCCAGACCAGTAATATAATTGAGCTAATTTTTTATATGCTTTTTCAATTCCGGGGTGCGCTGCTGACGGCTTGTCGTGCGCCTCTTTTAATGCTGTTTTCATATTTTCATTTGGAACTACTAGCTTCCATGCTTCTAAATCAGTGCATAATTCTGTTTCGCCGTAATTCGGCTTGTATCTGTAAATTTTTCCGTTTATTACTTTCCAGTCGTTGTATTGGCGTGGAAAAGCGCTAAATTTGATACATTCGTTTTTTGTACCGCGCGTCTGCGGTATTTCTTTCGAATGTTATCTCATCAATTTGTGGCTCGTTTTTTTCAAACATTCTTGACAGTGCGTCTGGCACAACATTATATTTTCCGGCTCGATGCACTGTCTTGAACTCGTATTTGGCTAGATCTTGAGCCCATCGGCCTAGTTTGCCTACTAAATTTTTCTTTTCAAATAACCATTTTAGCGCGCTATGGCCAGTGATCACTGTGAATTCTTCTGCTTCTAAGTATGGTCTGAATTTATCGATTGCCCATTGTATGGCTAAACATTCTTTATCGGTAGTGTTATAATTTAACTCTGCCGGTTTCAACGCTCTACTGTCGTATGCAATTACGTGCTCGGAGTAGCCACTTTTTTGTGTTAACAAGGCTCCTAAGCCTGCATTGCTAACGTCCGTCTGCAGTACGAACGGCTTTTCTGGGAGAGGCCTATGCAACATTGATGCATCAATGAGCATGTTTTTTAATTTTTTAAATGCTAAGTCCTAATCAGCTCCCCGGTCGAGCTTATTATTATTGGTACCATCTTTCTTTCATAATAACTTTGTTAGTGGACTAGCTACTGATGCGAAATCTTTTATAAATTTTTTGTACCAAGACGCCATTCCTAAAAATCTTTGCAGTTGGCGCAAGATTTCGGGTGCTGGGAATTGTCTCACGGCCTCCGTTTTTTCGGAGTCAATCGACAGCCCATCTTCATTCACTGTGAAGCCCAGGTATTTTGGTTTACTAACTTACCACCTATTGATGGTAAGTCCCGCGGCGTATATTTTTAGGATTAATTTCCTGAGCAATTTTAAATGCTCCACAAACGTCTTGGAGACTACCACAATATCATCTAAATATGCGTATGCATTTTGCTCTAAGTCGCCTATTACTTTATCAATTAGCTTCTGAAAACAAGCTCCAGCGCCGGATAACCCGAATGGCAATCTTTTATATTGCCAAAGGCCTTTACCGGGCACCGTAAAAGCTGTGATCTCTTTCGATTTTTCATTTAATAGAATCTAATGATATGCACTTTTCAGATCTATTGTCGAATTAAATCTAGCCTTTTTTCACTTATTAAGTACCGTCTCCATATAAGGAGTTGGGTACGCATCTTTCTTTGTTACATCATTCACTTTTCTGAAGTCTATGCACATGCGATAGCCTCCTCGTGCCTTTTTTATCATGACAACAGGATTGCTCCATTCGCTATGTGATTCTTCTATTATGTCTTCGGCTTTCAACTTGTCAATTTCTTCATGCATCATTTTTTCCATTTCTTTTGATACGGGAAAATATTTTTGTTTAATTGGGCGGCAACTTACTTTTAATATTATTTCATCTTTATCAGCGGGGTCGCTTTTAGTATTTTACTCTTTTTTTGCGGTGGGATCAGTTCCTCTAATAGCCTCTGTACGGCTTGTCGCTGATCCTCCGTTGTGCGTGCAATGCCGCAATTTGCAACATCGACGACTGTATTTGCCTCTATTGCCCATAATTGGAAATTTAATTTTTTGTCTTTACGAGGTCTGCGAGTGTAAATTTATCACAACTTGCGAGGATATCCATTTTGAATGTTCTGATACAGTCCAGTCTGATTAATACATCGGTTGGTATCGTTGGTATGACTAGAGATTTTATCCTCTTTGTCACTCCTTCGATTGCTCTTTCGGCTTCTATTTCACCGATCACTTGTTCCGGCTGTCCATTGGCCATTTGGGCAGTTTTCACTTGTGATTGATTTAACGGCGATTGGGCTTTAATTTTGTCACAAGATTTGCCTATGACAGTACAGGCTGCAGCAGGATCGATCAATGCCGTCACAGACGTATTATTGATCTGAATATTGACCCAATATCGGTTGTAGCTCGCTGCCTTTTTTACTTCTGGAATTAATCTCTCGCTATTTTTTCGCTCGCTAACTGATGAGACCTTTATCGGCAAAGTTGGCGAGTCGGTCAGCTGTTCGCCAACTACTGCCCATTTCCCGTACTCGGGGTTTGTGCAGTAGCTGTTGTTGGCAGGGTTACAGCTTGCATTTGCGTCGACTGACTAGCCTCCATTGGTTAACTCCAGACAGGTAAAATGTCTGCTGATGGCCTTGTGGCTGCTGCCAGTAGCCGTTTCTGTTTTGGTTATAATAACCTCTGCCGCTGCTTCCTCTACCTCTATTTTGCAGATTGTTGTTTGATCGCCATCCGTTATTGTTCAAATTGTTACTGTTCGCGATTTACATGTTTGAATCGCGCGCCCTCGTGATTATCGACCGCGCTCATGCGCGCGTTGCTACTCTGCCGAGTCGACTGGCGCTGCATGTACACTCGCGCATGCTCAGGTGAATTAGCGCCAAAAGAGGCGCTGGCGCTCTCGCTATCTCGCTCTCTCAAACAACTCGTACAAGGAAAAGAACGTTTGGATTTTTCTCTTGACTTTTGTTCGCTTTTTTTGAGCTGCTCATCCCCTGCTTTCGCTCATCACCTGCTTATCACCGCAAGGCTCAACTGCTCAACTCATCTGCTTAATTCCTGCTCAATTCTACACTTCTGCAGCTATACAATCTTTGCTCAAGTAAATCAAGTATTTTGACTGTTGGAAGGTATGAAGTTGCTGAACTCATCAATAAAACACATTTTAAACTCAGCTCTGTTTATTAAAAATCCCCGCCCTCTGTAACTACCATCATCCTATATTTACCAGTATAAATTTCTCAAACATTTGGTCCTTCGAGCCGGATTTGGTAGTTTACAGTGGGTGCGTGCGTGTAATTATAACCGCCGCTCTAACACAACGGTGATACAGGTGTACGTGTGCAACTCTTGGAAGCTAAAGCCCGCTCATTCTACCGCTCATCACTTGCTCATCCAAATTACTCGAAATGGATTCTGAGAAGGCTCAACCAAGTAGCGGCGTCAGTTTGAAGGTGCCTGAGCAAGATGCCAAGAATCATCGGCAGCGTCGACAAGGTTAAAGTTACTCCTACGACGCCACCCATCACTCGCTCGTACCGACCACCACGAGAGCTAGAAGTGCAATGCTCTACACAGGCATTGCGCCTTGCAGTGCTCAAGGAAATCCAGGAGCAGCTCAACGAGGAGACGTCGTCGGCAGGACTTCTCCATGAATGCCGTACTCAAATTCACGGCCTTCTTGATAAAGGCACACAAGATCAGGAGGTCATTGAAGTACTCTGGAGCTCGGAAACCGCTGAGCTGCCTTATTTCAAAGAGAATCAGTTTGTGCTCATTGTTAAACTTGCTCATCGATTACTGCGTAAAGTCTCTGATCTCATTTCATCTATTCCAGCTCAATGTGAAAACTTGTCCAGCTCAGCTCATTGACGGCCAAAACTACCAGACATCAGCTTGCCTCATTTTATTGGAGAGTACTCTGAATGGCCACATTTCAGAGATTTGTTCAAGAGCCTCGTACTCAGCAATGAAGGTTTGGCGCCAGTGGAGAAATTGCACTACCTAAATAGTTGTTTGTCTGGTGAGCCAGCTCAGATCATCTCAGGCTACCCCGTCGAAGATAGTTCGCTCGATCCAGCTTGGGCTCAATTGTCATGTCGTTATGACAATAAACGGCTTGCAATTTGCTCATTTCTGGACCAATTGCTGGATCAGAAGCCATTAACATCAAAGTCAGCTCAGGGACTCAACGCATTAGAGATGACGCTCAGCAAAGTTACAAAGGGCTTAGCTTCTCTCAATGTATCGGAGCAACTTGGGGATATGCTGTTAGCTCATCTCACTGTGCGAAATATGGACCGAGAAACCAAGGAGAGTTGGGAGCACCCCCTTGGAATGTCGCAAGGCTTCCTGACATCAGCGAGTGTGCGCACGTTCCTAACGTCACGTGCACGAGCTCTTGAGCGTGTTGAAGACGTCGCAGGGAAAACAAAGCAAGCAGCTCAACGCAAATCAACCAACGTGACCACAACATCAGCTCAGCCACTCGTTGCCGCTCAATCTGGTTGAGCTCAACAAAAACCGTATCCTCAAGCTCAATCATCTGCTCACTCCAAGACCGTCAATTACAATCTTGGACCCACTGCTCAGCCTTGCGACAAATGCCAGCAACCACACTTCATCGTGATGTGCCCGGTGTTCAGAGCATTGGAAGTGAGAAATAGGCAAAAATTTGTACGTGATAAGCAGTTGTGTTCCAATTGTCTAGTGCGTCACAATGTACTGTCATGCAGAAGCGCAGCAAGGTGCAAGGTGTGTGACCAAAAGCATCACACCATGCTTCACCCAACACGCTCACAACCTCAAGCTCAGCATCAACCATCACAACAACAATCAACCTCATCTACTACACAGTCAGCTCATGCGTCGACCTCAGATGCTCATTGAAGTATTGGTGCAGTCGTCAGTTCAAAGCTCATTTCCTCAAACCGCTCAGCTCATCATACTCTGCTCAACCCACTGCTCAGCTCATCACATGCCAATCTCAACGAAGCAACACTCTTACGTACAGCCATTGCTCAGCTCAGAACGTCAATGTACGATCATTACGTCCGTCCCATGATCGATTCTGGATCTGAGCTGACGTTCGTCACCGAACACCTGGTGAATCAATTCAAGCTCCCGCGTCATTCATCATCATTTGTGATCCATGGAATAGGAGGTGGAAAAGCTGCTCACAATCTCGGCTCCGCTCAGCTCACTCTCAAATCAAGATTCACTCAAGAGACTATAATTATCGAGGCACACATTCGCAAAGCGGTCACCTCGATAACTCCATCAGTCAAAATCACCATACTGATTGGCCGCATTTAAAGGATTTACATTTGGCTGATGAGAAGTTTTTCCAGCCACAACCAGTAGATATTATCATTGGAGCTGACAATTATGAACTCATTAAATCTCATCCTGGATCGCCAATTGCTCAATCTTCTATTTTTGGATGGCTCATAGTAGGACCTGCTCACACAACATCAACCAAAACTGCTTCAGCTCACCACAGCATAATCAAGAAAGATAATGATCTTCACGAACTGCTCAGCAGATTTTGGCTACAAGAAGAGCTCAGTCATGATTCAGACAACATCTTGAGTCCTGAAGAGGAGGAATGTGAAAAACATTTCCGCTCAACTCATATGAGAGATTCAACAGACAGATATGTTGTCAGAATTCCTCTCAAAGAAGATCCTACCGCTCTTGGAAACTCACGCTCTACAGCATCAAAGTGCCTCAGTAGAATGTCCAGAAGAATTGCTCAAGACTCAACCATGGGCGAACTTTACACGAAGTTCATGGAGGAATATTTAGCATTGGGACACATGAGAAAGGTGGCATCATCTACAGCTTTAAGCTTCTCACCGTTTTAATTGTCTCATCATGGTGTCCTCAAACCTGATAGTGCAACAACCAAGCTCAGAGTTGTTTTCAACGGCTCATGTTCAACATCTTCTGGAAAATATCTCAATGACATCATGCAAACTGGTGCAAATTTATTGCTCAGTATCAGCGAAGTGCTCATCTGGATTTGTCACTTTCATCATCTTTTTGCCACAGACATCGTGAAAATGTATCGGCAGGTTCAAGTCCATCCTGATGATTGGGATCTTCAGCGGATCATTTGGAAGGATCAAGATCAGGATGAGGTCGATTTCCAGCTCACCACAGTCACTTACGGGACCAAAGCTGCACCTTTTCTCGCTACAAGAGCTTTGTTGCAGCTTGTGGAGGATGAAGGCTACAAGTATCCTCTGGCTATTCCTTCACTCAAAAGGGGAAGATATGTCGATGACATATTTGGTAGAGCTGATACTCCGGCTCAGCTCAATGAAATTGCTCAACAAGTTACCCAGTTGTGTAACGCGTTCCAGCTGATTGCGGCTCCAGAGGCATTACTACGGCTCAACTCAAAGATCACCCACTTTGGTGGTCAGGAACTGCTTGGATCAAGCACGATCAATCTCAATGGCCTAAACAACCAATATATTCATCTGATGATGCAGACTCAGAAGCTCGACCTGGAATCGCTCTCATCTCTGTCGCTCAGCAACCCGCGTATCACTGGGATGTTATTTACAGGTATTCTTCATTGAATAAGTTGTTAATTGTAACATCGTTGCTTTTTAGAGTGAGAGATGTGCTCAAGGAGAAACTCAAGTGTTCATCGCTCTATAATGTCATAACTTTACTCGTTTGACAGCCTTTATTGACGCTGAAGGCATCGTTCGAGTTGGAGGGCGACTAGAACACTCAACTCTCAATTATCAAGAAAACACCCTGCAATTTTGCCTCGACACTCTCATCTCACGACTCTGCTCATCGACTCATCTCATCGCTCTACACGTCATGGAGGTACTCAGCTGACACTCGCTAAACTCCGGCAGACGTGCTGGATTATTGGAGGGAGAGCGTCAGTGAAAACTCATATTCTTCGATGCGTCTCTTGTGCTCGGCAAAGAGGCATTAAAGCTCAACAACTAATGGGGCAGCTTCCCATCTCACGTCTCACTCCAGCGAGAGCCTTTCTCCACACAGGATTTGATTACGCTGGACCAGTGACAATAAAAACCTGGAAAGGGCGAGGATGTAAGACTGACAAGGGGTGGATCTGCGTGTTCGTCTGTCTCAACACATCAGCAGCTCATCTAGAAGTTGTCACTGATTACTCAGCCGATTGCTTCCTTGCTGCTTTTCGTAGGTTTGTGTCACGCAGAGGACTTGTGCAGGTGATGTATTCGGATTGTGGAACCACGTTTTATGGCGCCACAACTCAACTCAACCAGCTCTTCAACAAGGCTTCTTTGGAACATCAGCTCATTTCTTCCACGCTCGCTGCTCAAGGAACATCCTGGAAGTTTATACCTCCTGCTGCTCCACACATGAGTGGAAAGTGAGATGCGCTGGTGAAATCAGTCAAATTTCACTTGCGATGCACAATTGGTGAGACACTATTGACGTATGAGGAACTTACGACTCTTCTTACTCAAATAGAGGCTGTGCTCAACTCAAGACCTCTGGAACCACTCAGTGATGATCCTTCAGATGTCTCAGCGCTCACTCCAGGACATTTTCTTATTGGCTCAGCTTTTAACTGTGTTCCAGAACCTTCACTCTTAGATCTCAACTCTGCTCGACTATCAAGATGGCAACTCATCCAGCAACGGTTACCGATTCTTTGGAAACTTTGGTCAGCTCATTACTTGCAACAACAGCAGGCAATCTCGAAGTGGCATCACCCTTCTCACACTATTCAAGTTGACTCAATGGCACTACTTACAGATGAGAGATCACCTCCAGCTAAGTGGCCTCTTGTACGAGTGATGCAACTCCATCCTGGACAGGATGGACGCACCAGGGTGGTGACTCTTAAGATTGCTACTTCTACAATAACTCGTCCAATGGCAAAGCTCGCTCTTTTGCCAGTATTTCTGACAAAGGCTGATGATATTCAACAGTAGTTGGCTTTACGACCCAGCTACGCTCATTACTCTTCAAGTGGACTTACAACTCATTTGGCTCATCATCTACTTAACTGAAAGTGGCTTTACGACCCACTTTCTCTCTCACTCAACTCTACATGTAGGAGGATTTACGATCCTGCTGCATTGCTATCAATTCAAGATTTACATCAACACCGCTGGATGGATTAACGACCCAGTCAGCTGCGATTCTACTGCTCATCGCTCTTGTTTATAATCATCAAAAGCGTTGATGATGTGGGCGGAATGATCGCGATTTACATGTTTGAATCGCGCGCCCTCTTAATTATCAACCGCGCTCATGCGCGCGGCGCTACTCTGCCGAGTCGACTGGCGCTGCATGCACACTCGCGCATGCTCAGGTGAATTAGCGCCAAAAGATAGCGTCGCGGCGCTGGCGCTCTCGCTATCTCGCTCTCTCAAACAACTCGTACAAGGAAAAGGACGTTTGGATTTTTCTCTTGACTTTTTGTTCGCTTTTTTCGACCTGCTCATCCCCTGCTTTCGCTCATCACCTGCTTATCACCGCAAGGCTCAACTGCTCAACTCATCTGCTTAATTCCTGCTCAATTCTACACTTCTGCAGCTCTGCAATCTTTGCTTAAGTAAATCAAGTATTTTGACTGTTGGAAGGTATGAAGTTGCTGAACTCGTCAATAAAACTCATTTTAAACTCAGCTCTGTTTATTAAAAATTCCCGCCCTCTGAAACTATCATCATCCTACATTTACCAGCATAAATTTCTCAAACAGTTACTATTGTTATCGTTAAAATTATTATCGTTACTTTGATTATTTTGTGACTTTTGGTTCGGATGGCTTTGGTAACCATTGTGCCGGCTCTGTTTTTGCGAATTAAAATTTTTCCCTCTATAATTGCCATAATTCTGACCGTTTTGTGTATCATTTCGATTGTTGGTATTATTTTTATTGCTATTGTTTTTATGGTTATTATTGTTATTCCTGCTTAAAAATGTATCCAGCTCGTCTTTTATCATTTTCGCGACATCTGAGTGGGTCGGCTCAGTCACTGCGTTAATTTTCTCTCCTCTACTCGCGGTTAATTGTCGCGGGGGGTCTTGCGCTGCCCCGCTGTAATTTCAGAGCTCGCGACATATTTATATTTTCTCTTTCTCTCTTTCTCATTGCCCTTGATGGGGCATTTACTCTCGGTGTGCGAGTGCGTGCGTCTCCGGGCTTACCTTCTTCAGCTCGCTTGTAACTTGCGTTTTCCACGTTACACACTAAAGCAATTGGGTAAATGAAGTTTCGTATCGTATACAGGTAAAAAAAAGGAGAAAAATGCAACAATTATTTTCTAGAATTCGTCTGTATCGTAAAATAGAGGGTGGACGAGCAGAGCGAGTAGGAGGTACTGTATACAATATAAAGTTTCATATTGTATACAGTCCTTTTTTTTTACCTGTATACGATACGAAACTTCATTTACCCAATTGCTTTAGCGATATAATTGTATATATTTTTTTTTTCAGTCAAATTCCAGAAAATAATTTTTTATAACCGTTATTTTATTTTAAAACTATTATTGCAATTTAAAATTTTCAGCAACACGATAATTGTGTCATTTTTTAATTTTAATTTACTTTGATGTAATCCATTCGGAGTTAACGATTTTAAAAATTCTGTTGGAAGTATATTTACTAAATGCTCATTATTATCGTTTTCTGCTATGTCAATGATTAAATATATATTTCGTAGACTGTATCGGTATACGATTGTATTGTTATACGATTTTGAAACTAAAATTACACTTTCATAAAAATGTCGATTTTTCATATCTTTAAGTATCCAAAAATTTCATTTATAATATTTTCCGAAATTTTTTATTTTCCTTTAATGACATTCATTTAAAATTTTGTCACAGTATACCTATTTTTTGTAATTTAAATTAACTCTCAGTAACTCGATTCCCAGATGGAACAATTAGTAACATATGTCGAAAATCTCTGGATGGAAGAACTTTTTTTACTCCAAATATTTCAATATAATCAGATAAATCAATTAAACATTTTTCGACAGCATTTGAAATTTCTTTATAATTTTTATTATTATGTTATTCAAACCTCCTATTTTTTATTTTTCCCCTCTATGTTTATACACCTTTGCTTTAGCGATACAATTAAATCTGTTTACTTTTTGAGTCATTTTTCAATTTTCATTTTTTTCCCATTAATCTACTCTTTTACTTTACCGATTATATACAGGGTGATTCATTTTAATTGCCCCAGGCAAATATCTCGAAAAGTACGGGAGATGGAAAAAAACGTTAAATGTAAAAGTTGTAGGGTTCAGAAGGGGAAATTGGTATTTAAAGTTTTTCTCAACCTTGCTTTTTTCAAGATATTGGCCTACGAATTGTGTAGACAGCTTGATTTGACCTTGATGCGACTGCAGAGGTCAACTGGACCCCATGACATAACATCATGTTTGAATGTAAAATTTTCCGCTCTTTTAATTTCCGGGGTCAAAAGTTGGTGTTCCTATTTAAAAAAACTACTTTGACTTTGAAATGACCTTGAAACTTGACCCCAAGGTCATGGTCAAGGTCACCATTGGATTTCCCCCTCTGAACCCTACAACTTTTACATTTAACGTTTTTTTCCATCTCCCGTACTTTTTGAGATATTTGCCTGGGGCAATTAAAATGAATCACCCTGTATATACATACATATTATTACATATGTACGGATTTTTTTTTCTTACATACTAAGCAGCATAAATGTTGATCACTTACGGGTACAGAAAAGCAGTAGCCATTTGATGTTTTATAGATGAATTGTCCTTTCTTAAAAAAATAATACAGGCGCACAAAAGAAAATGAACTTTGATGTCCATCGACAAAATGCACGTACTCTTATGTATTTTTGCGCGTTAAGCCCGAATCTGACATTAGTTTAACCTCAGCACGTTGGGTTCAAAGACATTTGAAGGTCAAATTGCTGAAATCAGCAATAAACAATATAAAACATCTGTCTGATAAGTTTTTGGGGGCGCTGAATGCAAATCCGGTATTTGTTTTTTCTTTGAGGTAAATTTGAAGGTCAGTTTAAGGTCAAATATCTTTGATCTAGCAAAAATCAATTTTTGACTGCAGATTCTGAAAGAGCGGGAAATTTTACGTCCAGATAGATATTTAATTTTTATTAATATAACTCTCAAGGTCATATGAAGGTCACTTAATCTTGTTTGATGGAGGATTTGTATGGCAATAAGATAACAGGTTTTCATGGGGCAAACTACAATGTCGTTATGTTTTCAGGGTCGCCGAATCCAAATACGGTGTCAGTTTGTCTCCATTAGGCCAGATTGGAGGTCGTTTGAAGGTCAAATCCTCGACAATTAGTGAAATCAAGTAATGTTATTATTCTGTCATATTTTTGGACCGCTGAATCCAAATATAAAGATCGCTTAGTTCCTCAGGGTCAGAGCCAAGGTCATCCCAAGGTCAAAAATAAATTATTTTACTAAAAAAAGACATTTTGACCACATATTCAGGAAAAATGGAAAATTTTACATCTAGCTGTCTATCCTTAATTATTTTTTTAATCAAACTCCCAAATTAATCGTGTACCACAACCCAGGGTACCTCCACGTGGTGACGGCGGAAAATGTTTTTTTTTCGGCTTTTGTTTTCCGGCAGAACTCTGGGAAAATAATGTATTTTTGATCTTGGGATGACCTTGACTTTGACCCTGAGCGAAGCAGCGATGAGTAGCAGCGAGAAGCGGGAGCAATGAGCAAAGCAGCGACGAGCGGGCGCAATGATCTGAGTTAATCACTTCAATTAAATTCGGTTCGCACACATGTGCTCAGTGTAAATTTCCGATCCGGCTCGAAGGACCAAATGTTTGAGAAATTGCTTGGATGGAATTTTGGATCATGGGAAATTACACTGAGCCGGTACACATTGAATTAATTGAATGAGCGTTTATTTGAGAATACAATGAGAAAGCTCTCGAGCGAGTCCGCTTGTACCTGAGGTAACCTTAAAGTGCCACGTGGCACGAGCTGTGACTGAGCGGGATACTTGTCTGAATGATGCTGGAGAGAAATCCTGATGAGCGGTGTAGCCTGTAGTAGATGAGCCTTGATAAGCAGGGTTGAGCAGGAACAGCAAAAAGCGATGAGCATGAATAAAAAGCGATGAGCAGGAAAAAGGCTGGATCGAGCGGGCTTGTGATGTGATCGGTGCGGCGTTCGGTCGAGAAGAGAGCCAGAGGTGAGGTTAGTACCGACGCAAGCGATGCGGCAAGCGCTCGTCGGCAGGGCCCAGCGCCCGAGAGGTGCTGCCTCCTGGCGGCCCTCGAAATGAGTTGAGCGGAGCGCGCACGTTTAAATTATAAATCGCGAACAGGTACTAAGCGGTCTTTATATTTGGATTCAGCGGTTCAAAAATATGACAGAATGATAACATTACTCGATTTCACTAATTATCGAGGATTTGACATTCAAACGACCTTCAATCTGGCCTGATGGAGACAAACGGACACCGGATTTGGATTCGGCGATCCTGAAAACATAACGACATCGTAGTTTACTCCATGAAAACCCGTTATCGTATTGTCATACGAATCCTCGATCAAACAAGATTATGCGACCTTCATACGAGCTTGAGGGTTATTATAGAAAAAATTGAATATCTATCTGGACGTAAAATTTCCCGCTCTTTCAGAATCTGCAGTCAAAAATTCATTTTTCCTAGAGTAAACATATTTGACCTTGAACTGACCTTCAAATTTACCTCAGGGAAAACAACAAATACCGGATTTGCATTCAGCGCCCCCAAAAACTTACCAGACAGATGTTTTGTATTGGTTATTGCTGATTTCAGCAATTTGACCTTCAAATGCCTTTGAACCCAAAGTGCTGATGTCAGATTCGGACACAGCGCGCAAAAATACATAAGAGTACATGCGTCGATGTACATCAAAGTTCATTTTCTTTTGTGGGCCTGTGTAATTAAAGCGGGAAGAATCTAATATAGGAAATAAGATAATACCGGAACTCAAACTCACATATAGTGGATCTGTGATATAATATACAGGGTGTCCAAAAGTAACGAAACACTTAAAAATTCCACCTAATAAAGGTGTTTTTGAAAAAAACGAAGATCATCCTAGTAGTAACTTTCAACGAGAAATCCAATGGTGACCTTGGAGTTAACCTTGAACTTGGCCTTGAAGGTTATTTCAAGGTCAACTTTTTTTTCCTTAAATGGAAATCCCTATTTTTGACAACGGCAATCGATAGAGCGGGAAATTTTACGTCCAAATATGTAGTGAGGTCATAGGTAAAGTACGACCTTGAGCTCATCTGAAGGTCATTAAAGTTGAGCCAGGTAAGAAGTGGCTCTTTCCTGCACTTCATTGGGGCAGCTGTTTACGAGTGAAGTAAACTAATTCTTGGAGTAACTGTTTCACGAGGAGTCCAGTGGTGACCTTGGATTTGACCTTCAAGGTCATTTTAAGGTCAACCTTTTTTACATTTAGCGTTACTCAGGAACGACGACGTGGACGTAGTAAAATCTGTTCCCTTCGGGGTGCTTGATTTACGCGAGTCCCCTTGCCTCTCGCGATTGGGGTACTTGATTTACGCGAGCCCCCTTGCGACTCGCGATCGGGGTGTTTGATTTACGTGAATCCTCTTGCCTCTCACGATCGGGGTGCTTGACTTACGCGAGTTCCCTTGCCACTCGCGATCGGGGTGCTTGATCCTTATTTGACCTTATTCACGAATAACAATCGAATAAATCTTTATATTTTGACTTGTATCTTACTAATATTGAATTTCAGTTAAATATCTGATAAAAAAATTCATTTTGTTAGTTAATTTTTATAAAAGCCGGCAATGGTATAAAATAAATTTTGGTATTAAATATTACTGTGCTATCATCCAACTCTCAAATAATAAAATAATCGTACATAATTTATTTATTTTCTTCTCAAAAAAATGATATCATTAAAATTAAAATCGAAAAAGATATAATTTTTTGTTTAACAAATAATATCTCTCATTCAGTAATGAGTGCAATAGTTAGATTGTGATAGAGCTTTATTGTTAAAACACTACTCTACAATTTCTTTTTTTTTTTTAAGTTTATCTGTGTTACAAGTTTTTGTTTTTTCATCTCAATTAGTTTTTGAGTAAGGTTTGATCTACATACTCAAAATGGAACGCCCGACTGAACGGGAGGGAATTACGATTCTCATGATGAGAGGTTGGGGTCAAGTGGAAAGAACTTTAAGGGCAGTAAAGGATGCATTCAATGAAACGTTTAGAGTTAATCGAACTCCAATCGCTTTCTCGACCGTTTGGAATACAGTTACAAAGTTCAATAATTTTGGCACTGTGAGAAATCTACCTTAGTCAGGCAGACCAAGATCAGCAAGAAATAAAGAGAACTCGCAAAATGTTTTGTTATCATTTATTGAAAATCCTCATAATTCCGTACGCAGAGTTTCTCAGGAGCATAACATAAGTAAGTCGTCTGTACATAATATTCTAAAAACAGCCCAATTCCATCCATTCAAAGTACATCTGGTTCACAAGTTGAATGAAGATGATTTCGATCGTCGCGTTGAGTTTTGTGAAGACATGATGGCACGCATAGTTGAAAATCCAAACTTTCCATCAAACATAGCTTTCTCGGATGAAGCAACTTTTCAACTTGATGGATCTTTAAATAGACATAATTGTAGATATTGGACACAGGAAAATCCTCACTGGATGCGAGAAGATAAATTGCAGTATCCACAAAAATTAAATGTTTGGGCTGGAATACTCAACAATAGAATCATAGGACCATTTTTTATTAATGGTAACTTAAATGCTCAAAAGTACGAAGTTATGCTTCGAGATTAAATAGTTCCTGCAATCAGAGAGATAGTCGGCGTAAATTTTGAAGACACACGGTTTCAGCAAGATGGTGCAGCGTCTCATTATGGACGAAACGTTCGCATTTATTTAGACGAAGTATTTGATAATCGGTGGATTGGACGGAGGGGCACGATTCAATGGCCAGCCAGATCTCCAGATTTGACGCCTTTAGATTATTTTTATTGGGGTTATCTGAAGGATCTAATATACAAAACCAAACCGCAAAATCTAGATGAATTACGGCAAAGAATCATCGATGAATACGCACTCATTCCCACTGCAGTGATCAAAAATGCTGTTAATACTTTCTACCATCGATTGGCCTACTGTCAAGAAGTAAATGTGCTAAATGTGCTAATTAATGTGAGAGGCTGGGGGATTCACGTAAATCAAGCACCCCGATCGCGAGTGGCAAGAGAACTCGCGTAAATCAAGCACCCCGATCGTGAGAGGCAAGAGGATTCACGTAAAACAAGCACCCCGATCGCGAGTGGCAAGGGGACTCGCGTAAATCAAGTACCCCAATCGCGAGAGGCAAGGGGACTCGCGTAAATCAAGCACCCCGAAGGGAACAGATTTTACTACGTCCACGTCGTTGTTCCTGGGTAACGCTAAATGTAAAAAAAGTTGACCTTAAAATGACCTTGAAGGTCAAATCCAAGGTCACCACTGGATTCCTCGTGAAACAGTTACTCCAAGAATTAGTTTACTTCACTCGTAAACAGCTGCCCCAATGAAGTGCAGGAAAGAGCTACTTCTTACCTGGCTCAACTTTAATGACCTTCAGATGAGCTCAAGGTCGTACTTTACCTATGACCTCAGTACATATTTGGTCGTAAAATTTCCCGCTCTATCGATTGCCGTTGTCAAAAATAGGGGTTTACATTTAAGGAAAAAAAGTTGACCTTGAAATAACCTTCAAGGTAAAGTTCAAGGTTAACTCCAAGGTCACCATTGGATTTCTCGTTGAAAGTTACTACTAGGATGATCTTCGTTTTTTTCAAAAACACCTTTATTAGGTGGAATTTTTAAGTGTTTCGTTACTTTTGGACACCCTGTATAACTAACTTGCAGTTTCTCCTCCCTCGCTAACGCTCGATCAGTTGATTCAACATCTTTATGCAAAGTATATTTAAAGAATGGTAAACAATGCATTTGGGAAAAAATATTGATATTTGATCAACATCTAGAAATCCCATGTCCAGTAAAGCATCTGTCATATCACATTTTAAAACCATTGTAAAATGTATTAGGAATACAGGTTAGATAGTTTCATCGGCGTGCGTAGAAACTTGATTATAAAGAGCCACTTGTATAGGCGCATACTCCAAGCAAAATTAGCGCGACAACGAAACGAGAGGCCCACGTGGTTATGGTACTTTACCGACAAAGCAACAGCGATCATGGACGGGCTCATCTCTCTCACTTAGAAATCATGTTGATTTATAAGTTATTCACTTTTCAGTATAACAGCTATGACGATTTTATGCATCACTTTTGAATCCTAGAACTTTTTACACTTTAAGTACTCATATAATTGAAGGTATTTATTGACTATTATTGACCAAAAAGTCTTCTTTATCTCTACTATTGTTCCATGAAAAATATCTTAAAGATTTATTTATTTGTCCACTTACCATAGGTTTTTTTCTAGTACGATGACTTATATGACACCAGACCAGGCTTAAATTACTTTTCATAAGTTGCACCTCAGAAGTGACGGATTACTTTTCTGAAAAAAATAAGAAAAAAATTATTGTAGACATTTAAGTGCAAAATTTTAGGCTTAAAAATAATATTTTTTTTAGACCTTAATTAATTTTGACCTTGGATGAAAAATAGGGATTCCCATTTGAAAGTATTAAGCTGACCTCCAAAACACATTCAAGATCATGCTCAAGGTCAAATTCAAGGTCACCATTCGAGTTCCCCCTTGAAATCCTACAACTTTTGTATAGACCACTTTTATGATTTCGGCCTTCCCAAATGAGTTATTCAGCTGTGTAAATTAAAATGGGACACCCTGTATATTACTTACAAGTCAGAACACATTCCTTTTTTAATATTTAGCAAGATTGCGTATACGTGGAACTAACAAATATATACCATTTAAATGATGAGATTTCTTTATTTTAAAATCTAATCAATCATTAATATTCTTAGTATGAGAATGTTTTGCAATATTTTGCAAATAGCAACATCCTGCATTGAAAATGAGATTATAGAGTGACTCAAATATAAATAGCTATATACAGGATGTTCAAAAATGAACTGGCACGACCAGTATACCCGTGTTCAGAATAACATTCTAAGCACTTTTTTCCCTTTTGGTACTTTTCGTAATTGTGGCTAATTATCGAGTTATGGTCAATCAAAAACTTCGATAATTAGCCAATCAGCGCTCTAGCTGACGCTGGTAGGCGGGGTTTACTCGAGCAGCATGGGCCGCGCGGGGAGAATCATGCGGGGATCATCGTCAAATCGAGCGCTAATTAGATAATTATTGTAGATTTTAACTAACAATAACTCCATAATTATACCAAATTCTGAAAAATGCCAAAAGTGAAAAAGTGCTTAGAATGTTATTCTAAACACGGATGTACTGGTCGTGCCCGTTCATTTTTGAACACCGTGTATAGTGTACTGCACTAGCGTCACCATTCATTCACTCGAAATTATCTTGATGGTTAATATTCAAATATTATTACTATGATGCTTATTATTAAGTATTATGATAAATAATATTAATGTTATTCTGAAATTTAGAGATACATTATTGTTCGCGATTTATCTAATTTGAATCTCGCGCGCCCCAAGCCCCGCAGCGCTCAGTAACTGAGGTGGCGCTGGGAACTTGCGCGCGCACTCAACGACGTTTGGCGCGGGTAGATAGCGTCCCCAGCCGCCATCTTAGCTCTCTTGGTTTTTCGCTCTACCACGAAAAGCACGCTCCAGCTCATCGCTTTGGCTTTATCACCAGCTTTTTACTACGCTCTTTTTTTCATCCCGCTCATCCCTGTTTTGGACTTCACGACCTTATTGCTCATCAGCTCAACCACGCAAGTACTCAGCTCATTCACCGATAATCCACGCAGCAACTCTACAAGTTACAGCTAAGGTTAAGGTACGCTCGCCGGGCGTAAGCGACTTTATTGCAAATAAACTCAAGTGCTCATTATATATTGTGTCTTTATTTCCCCGCCTGTTGTAACCACTACGATCCTTAATTCAAAATTAAGCAATTTCTCAAACATTTGGTCCTTCGAGCCGGATTTAGTGGTATACAGCGGGTGTGTGTGTGTATGAGTGAGACGCATATACTCATAAGCTGGTGATACAGGTGCTCGCTTGCTCTGCTGCTGCCGCTCATTTTGACCGCTCAATAGCTGCTCATTTCACCTGCTCTGACGCATCCAGCTGCCATGGCGGAATCTAAGCCCATCACCAAAAGGTCCGTGAGTCCATTAGCTTCCACCGACAACTTGGATGCGCCCCGCTCATCACTCCTCGAGGCACCTACACTGCAATTACCGCCGCTCAGTGTGGACGCTCATTGTACAAGCCAGCCACGTGGTCGCTCATCGTCATGCTCAAGTGTCCCAGAGACAGCAGAACAGCGCTCAGGGAAACGTCCTGCACGCTTCCAACCATCTCGGGAACTCCAAACACGCTGCAAACGACCAGGAGACGCGCCACGCCGTACTGCTCGATATTTATGACGCGCTCATGCAGGGTGATGTCTCTGCTGGCTTGCTTGAGGAGTGCCGAGCTCAAGTCGAGTCCCTGCGGGAAAAATCTACCATGGAGCAGGACATCATTGAGACACTGTGGACGTTAGGAGCATCAACGATGCCCTAGTTCAAGCTCAACTGTTTTTCGCAAATCGTTAAATTATCGCACAAAATTCTGCGCAAAATTGCTCAGCTCAAACCTGCTTTTTCAGATTCAAGCAGTGTAGTACCCAGCTCAGCTCATCGGCAATCCAAGCTGCCCGACATCAGTTTGCCTCGCTTCACTGGGGAATACTCAGAATGGCCACACTTCAGGGATCTATTCAAGAGCCTGATACTTGCAAAGACGGATCTCGCCCCAGTGGAGAAGCTCCACTACTTAAGCACCTGCTTGTCGGGAGAGCCAGCGCAGATAATATCTGGATTCCCGATCAACGACAGCTCATTGGATCCTGCCTGGGCACAACTCAGCGAACGCTATGAGAACAAGTGACTCGCGGTGGGATCTCTGCTCAACCAGCTACTGGATTTGAAACCGCTCACCACCAAATCGGCTCACGGCTTGCACGAGCGCGAGATTACGCTCGGCCAGGTGAAGAAAGGCTTGGCTGCTCTAAACGTCGCTGACCAGCTTGGCGACTTGCTCCTCACTCACCTAGTTGTCCGCAACATGGACCGGATTACTAAGGAGAGTTGGAAGCACTCGCTCGGCTCATCCAACGAGCTGCCTTCCTCAGAGCAGGTAGAGCGTTTCTTAAGAACGCGTGCGAGAGCTCTAGAACATGTGGAGGAGGACTCTGCAAAAAATAAGCCTGCTCAGAAGCGCTCAGCTAATGTGGTGTCATCCCCCACACCACCATCTCAACCAGCTCACTCAAAAACAGTGGCGTACAACTTAAGCCACACTGCTCACCCGTGCGACCAGTGTCAGCAGCCGCACTTCATTGTGATGTGTCCCCAGTTCAGGGCAATGAACATAACAGCAAGGAAGGAGGTAGTTCGTGACAAGCGGCTGTGTCACAACTGCCTCGGCCGACACGGGGTCAGTGTGTGCAGGAGCACTGCTCGATGCAAGGTGTGCAACCAGCGACACCACACCATGCTGCACTCGACCACTCAACCTCAGTCAGCTCAGTCCGCTCAACAACAGGCTCCAGGCTCAACGCCACCAGCTCAATCCTCATCATCCGAAGCTCACCAATCCACCTCAGCTCAACAACACTGAGGTGTTGGTGCAATCGTCGGCTCATCGCTCAAGAATCAAGACAGCTCATCTCAAATCATTTTGCTCAACCCACCGCTCAGCTCATCGCATGTCAACTGCTCAGAAGCAACATTGCTCGGCACAGCCATCGCTCATGTAAGAACTCAAGTGCTCAAATATCCTACTCGTTTGCTCATCGATCCTGGCTCAGAATTGACGTTTGTCACTGAACGGTTAGTTCACCAGCTCAAGCTTCCACGCCGTGCTTCATCACTTGTGGTACATGGAATTGGTGGGGGTAAATCCGCTCACACTCTCGGCTCAGCTCAGCTCACTCTGCAATCAAGATTCACCAGAGAGGCTATCATTGTTGAGGCTCACATCCTCAGAGCGGTCACCTCAATAATACCATCTGCAAAGATTTCTAAACATCATTGGCCGCACGTCTCTCAATTAAACCTCGCAGATGAATTGTATTTCAAGCCTCGACCGGTGGACATGATAATCGGAGCCGATTATTATGGTCTCATTATAAACTCTAAAGTCATCAAAGCTCAACCAGGAGATCCAGTCGCTCAGTCCTCAATTTTCGGATGGCTCATCATCGGACCTGCTCAAGCTCAACTTGCCAACTCTGTATGCACTCATCATGGAATCGTTAAACAAGATGACGACCTCCATGAACTGCTCAGCAAATTCTGGAAGCAAGAGGAGCTCATCAGTGACTCAACTAACAGCCTGAGTCCTGAAGAAGAGGAGTGTGAACGACATTTCCTCTCCACTCACTCCAGAGATACAACCGGCAAGTATGTCGTCCGAATTCCGCTCAAGGAACATCCTGCAGCTCTTGGACACTCACGCTCAACAGCATCAAAATGCTACGCTCGGATGTCACGTAAAATCGCTCAAGATCAGCTCATTGGAGAACTCTACACTAAGTTTATGGACGAGTATCTAGCTCTGGGACACATGAGGGAGGTGGACCATACTAATTCTACGTTTGCTCCATTCTATCTGCCTCATCATGGTGTCCTCAAACCTGACAGCGCAACAACTAAACTTAGAGTAGTGTTCAATGGCTCCTGCTTAACTTCCTCTGGGAAGTCGCTCAACGACATCATGCACACTGGTGCGAACTTGCTGCTCAACATCACGGATGTGCTCATCTGGATTCGACACTTCCACCATCTCTTTGCAACTGACATCGTGAAGATGTATCGACAGGTCAAGGTACATCCCGATGACTGGGACTTGCAGAGGATAGTCTGGAGAAACAACGCTCAGGAAGAAGTTGACTTCCAGCTCACAACGGTCACTTATGGGACCAAGGCTGCTCCCTTCCTCGCTACACGAGCGTTGTTGCAGCTCGTGGAAGATGAAGGTCACAAGTACCCGCTCGCCGTTCCTTCGCTCAAACAAGGTCGATATGTCGATGACATATTCGTAGGAGCGGACACTGTAGCTCAGCTCTCAGAAATCGCCACGCAAGTCACACAGCTCTGCAACGCGGGCGGTTTCCCGCTCTCAAAATGGCATGCAACTCATGAGAAATTGTTGGTTGACTCAACTATAGATGGCTCATCGCTCACTCTCGACGATTGCGCTACCTCTCTACTCGGATTAAAATGGCTTCCAAAGGAAGACACCTTCACATTCACATCAAAATTCTCACCTCACTCTGGACGGCTCACCAAACGACTCATATTATCTGAAGTTGCTCAAATCTTTGACCCTTTGGGTTTCGTATCACCAGTAATCATCTCTGCCAAAATTCTGTTACAAGAACTTTGGTTACTCAAACTTGGCTGGGACGATCCACTCCCAGCCCAAGTGTGCTCAAAATGGCTCGCCATTCGAGAAGAGCTCAACATGCTGGCCAGCATTTCAGTTCCACGTTGGTTTGGAACTTGGAGTTTTTCCACCATACAACTCCATGGCTTCTCGGATGCTTCTCAGGACGCTATGGCAGCAGTAGTCTACTTAGTCGTCCACTCACCATCCACAGGCTCAACGACGTCGTTAATTTGCTCAAAAACAAAGTTGCTCCACTCAAGAGACTAACTATCCCTCGGTTAGAGCTCACCGCTGCTCTGCTACTGGCAAGACTCATCAAGGCTGCTCGAGCGTCTCTTCAGGTGAAGATAGACGCCACTCATCTGTGGACGGATTCTCAAGTTACGCTCATGTGGATCAACTCATCTGCAAGCCGATGGAAGGACTTCGTCAGGAACAGAGTCACCCAAATTCAAGAATTGTGCACAGTTAACACCACCTGGCGACATGTACCTGGCGTAGAAAATCCAGCTGACTGCGGCTCACGAGGCATCACGACAGCTCAGCTCAGAACTCACCCACTCTGGTGGTCTGGTCCTTCATGGATAACACTCGACCCAGCTCAATTGCCCAAGCAGCCATCTTATAACTCTGAAGAAGCTGCTCATGAAGCTCGGCCTGGAGTTACTCTCGTTGCTACTACTCAACAACCCACCTATCACTGGGACCTCATAAATAAGTACTCATCATTAAACAAAATTATTAATTGTAACATCACTCATTTTTAGAGAAAGAGATGCATTCCGGGAACTCTGAAAAGCCTCATCGCTCTACAACGCTCAACGCATCCAGCAGGCTCAAATTCTTTTTGGATACGGGCAACTCAAGCAGCTTACTTTGCGCAAGAGATTCGTCAGCTCAACAGAGGTTCAACTCTTCCATCTGGCCATCCGTTACTCGTCTGACCGCCTTCATTGATGCAGAGGAGTAATTCGAGTTGGAGGACGTTTGGAGTTCTCATCACTCAGCTTCCAGGAAAAGCACCCAGCAATCTTGCCTCGTGATTCTCAGCTCACCACTTTGCTCATTGACTCAGCTCACCGCTCCACTCTTCATGGAGCTACTCAATTGACGCTCGCTAAACTCCGGCAGACGTGCTGGATTATAGGAGGGAGAGCGTCCGTCAAGGCTCATGTGCTCAGATGTGTCTCGTGTGCCCGGCAACGAGGCATAAAGGCTCAGCAGCTCATGGGGCAGCTCCCAATCTCACGACTCACTCCCACACGAGCCTTTCTCCACACTGGAGTGGACTATGCGGGACCTGTTACCATCAAAACTTGGAAAGGACGAGGATGCAAGACAGACAAAGGATGGATCTGCGTTTTTCCCTT